>PITA01011052.1:0-68674 GCA_004023965.1 Spilogale gracilis
TTTTTTTTTTTTTTTTTAAAGATTTTATTTATTTGACAGAGAGAAACACAGGCAGAGAGGGAACACAAGCAGGGGGAGTGAGAGAGGGAGAAGCAGGCTTCCCGCTGAGCAGGCAGCCCGATGTGGGGCTCGATCCCGGGTCTCCAGGATCATGACCTGAGCTGAAGGCAGTCGCCCAACCAACTGAGCCACCCAGGCGTCCCTCAAGTGGCTCATCTTTCATCCTCTAGCTCTCACCAGGCTCCAGTACCATTTTCCTCCCCTTGGCCCCTTCGGCCCTAAGGGAAATAGTGGCTTCCTTTGAGTGTCAGACTCAAAATCCCTTGTTTATTTCCTCAACCCTGCCTCAACCCTACCTCTCAAGGTAGCCCCTTTGTTCCAGTCTCTTCATCGAACTAGCTGGGGTGCAGTCTGTTTCCTGCAGGGAGCCTGACTGATAAACTAACTGGCATTCATTTGCAAAATTAAGCTGTTAAAAGAGATCTTGAGTTAATAAAACACATTTTCTTCACAGCTTCAGAGTATTGCTTAGGAATATGGGTTCTGAAGTCATGCAGATCCATTCTTATTGTGTGATTGTACATATGCTCCACCTTTCTAGATGTCAGTTTTCTTATCCAGAAAACGGAGCTAAAACAGTAGTTAACACATTAGATTGTTGTTGGACTAGCAAAACCTTTGCAAAATACTTAGCACAGTGCTTAAAGTATCAAAGACTGTCAATAAGTTGGAGCTCTCCTTTTTATTTATCTTTAAGTATATTTCCATTTTCAAACTATCTGAGAAAGCATCTTTATTTCTCTATTGTTTAGCATTTCTTATTTATGAAATGAAGAATATTATTATTATTTTACCAGTTCGGACATTAGATGTTCAAGGGATTTGTACCAGTAGATTAAGGACCAACAGCAGAGAAAGAAAGGAGTTCGAAGTCTTGCCCTTGGTTACTTTTAAGAAGTAGCATTGCTCCTACCAAGCCCCCCAAAACAGATACCTAGTTTTTCACTCTTTTCATACCAGGCTACCACACATTCACCCCATCCTGGGGAAGCAATATAACACATTATTTTGTCCCTTAGTGCAAAACAGAACTCCTCTTTCATCTTTTCACTGAAATATACTGAATCAGCTGGTGTTGGTTTAACTGTGAATGACCCCAAACTCAAAATAGTAGTCTAAGTGAGATGAAAGTTTATTTTTCCTTTACATAAAATCTGAGTGGGCAGTCCTGAGTTGGTAGGGGACTCCATGGTGTCAAGGACTCACGCTTAGTGCTCTGCTGTGCACTGCCCTTTCTTTCAAAAGGACAGAAGGCTGTTTCGTGCTTTTTTTCAAGATGGAGTTCCAGTCATGACAGCCGTATTCCAACAGCAGGATGATGGAAAGAGGAAAGATAAAGGACTTTGTGAAATAATAGTAAATATAAATATTGGTCTCTGCTTCCCAGTTCCTGGCACAGAGCTCTAGAACTCCTCTAAATTTTCTAAGTGATAAGAGCACTAGGAGCATCTTTTGTTCTAATATTTGGTCTTTGACCCTAGTTCTGGATGCACAGCTCCTAAATTTCGTGGATTTCCTGGGTGTGTCTTTTGTTCTAACGAAGCAACTCTTGGTGGTCTCCTAAATAGCTTCAGGATGGGAGCTGGTCACTAGAAAGCTCAAGCCATAATTAGAAGCTTAGAATTTTTAATCCCACCCCTCTTCTCTCTGAGATGTTTTGGGAAGGGGCTAGAGATTGAGTTAATAATTATGCATATCTATGTGATGAAGCCTTCTTAAAAATCCCCAAGTACAGGGGACTCAGAGTTTCTGGGTTGGTAAACACAGCCACATGTGTGGGGGGGTGATGTACCCCAACTATGCAGGAACAGAGCTCCTGAACTTAAGACCCTTCTGGACTTCTCCCCCATGTATCTCTTTATCTGCCTGTTCATCTATACTCTTTATCATATTCTTAATTACAAAAGAAACTGATAAATATGTGTTTCCCTGAGTGAAGTCATTCTAGCAAATTATCAAACCCAAAAAGAGGGTTGGGAGAACCCCGATTACAGTCAGTCTGAAGTATAGGGGACAACACCAGACTTGTGATTGGCATCTGAAGTGAGAGGTTGAGGGCAGTTTTGTAGAGCAAAGCCCTTAACCTGTGGGATCTGACACTAACTCCAGGTAGTGTGAAATCAAAAAGAAAGCAGAAAGATGTACTGCCTCTTATTTTGCCCCACCTCAAACTCTACTCGGATCACGATTTCCAAACCTTAGCAATCAGTAGACTTTGACTATTGAGGTTTCCTGTCAAGAAGATTTTTGAGTAACGTGCAAATAAGATCAGAATTGCAGTACAAGAGAATTAACCTGGTAATGTGTTAAGTGGTCAGGAAAGAGAGAGAAGGGACTTGACACCAGTGAGCGGATGCTGCAGCACTAATGACAAGTGAGGTATACATCGGGAATGGGAAGCAGGTGACAGGTAGAGATCTACTCCAAAGGATTCAGAAGTAGATTGTTTTCGGGGACACAGTGGGAAGGGGTTTAAATTTGGAATCTACCAATTTGTCTTTCCAGGTAATTGCCTTTCAATTTTGTCTTTGCAGATACTTGTTTTTCTGCTACTCCACAGCGTTTTTGACAAGGCTGCCGCATTGCAGGACTCTGCCTTTGGAATAGATGAAAAGAGACATGAGTGCATGTGTTAGTGGTTGGAGCCGCCAAGCCTAGAACATTAGGTCCAGACAATCATAGTACTTCATACTATGACTGGCCTGGGGATGGGCAATGTGTGCCCCAGTCTGGGCCAATTTGAGCCCTTTCCTGAGACTTTTCAGTTTGGAGCTAGAGAAGGGGTGTTACTTTTTGGAAGTATGTCAATGAAGACGGCCAGCAGCCTTTTTTTTTTTTTCCTTTCACTACATGGAGAGCACCTGTTCGCAGTGGGAAAGGATGAAGGCAACATAGATAAGTGGACAAAGCGTACATAGGGCAACCAGTTGAGTTCCTGAAGCTAGTCAAACCAGAAGTGAGATTACTTCCTGGACTTTCCAGCTATGGAACCCAATAAATATCCTCTTATGTGTAAGTTAGTTTCAGTTGGGTTCTGCCACTTGTAACAAAAACAAGTCTGAACTAAAAAAAAAAAAAAAAAAAGACAAAATATGCTCTTCCTATTAGAAATAGACTTTAATAAACAATTATGAGTACACAGCAAATTCAATGAAATGAATGCTTAAGCACATTGGTATCTAAGAAGTATTTATTAGCAAACTATGGACAAATCAAAGCTATTAGGAGAATGTCCAAGAAACCAGTTTTGCTCATTTTTATTGTTTTCCTTCTGACACTGGTAGTTTTTGCTTTTGAAATTGTAAGAGGAAGAAAAACAGATGCATCAGTTAAGAGAGAAGGAATTGATTGAGAGGCAGTAAAAGGAGGTATGGGAACAGAGTGATGGAAAAGGGAATGTGAAGAGATGACACGGTGAAGTTCCAGCTGTAGTCTGGGAGTCAGGGGACATAGGTCCTAGCCCTGGCTATGTCACTACAGTTCCATCTACTTGGGTAAGCCACTTTGACTAGTTGTAATTTCTACATCTGAGAAATAAGAATGACCCCCTTGGTTCTAACAGTCTATCATTCTAATATAACCCCTATTTCTGCCAGAAAAATGAAGGAAGTGGGGGATAGGGTGTTTCACTATTGGATTCACAGCTGCCCAGAGAGTGACCTCAGGTTTCCCAAGAGGTCCAGCTTGGATGTCAGCTGCTCTGACCCACCCACAACAGTCTCAGATCATCCCACCGGCAATCGAGGCTCTGGCTTTCCCCTGGAGGGGCCAAAACATAATCAACAATTATTGGGCCCAGAGTGGAAGTAAATCCAAAGCAGGGCTTGCTGTTTATAATTCATTAACTAATTCATCTAATTCTTTAGGCACAGAGGGCAGAAACAACCTAATCTCCCTCTTCTCTCCCCACCTACTGAGCAATCCTGACCCACACTAAATCCTACCTAGAGCAGCGTACCTGGAATCCATCCAACCTAGCAAGTGCAGCCTGCTTGGCAGAGACCTGAGCAAACCAGTTTCACACAGGAAAATTCAATAGCCTGCTATTATCACAGCCAGGGAGGCAGGGGAGGAGCAGTCCTATCTATCACAGCTGTTTGAGAGGGGAAGAAGTGAGAATGGGAAGAAGAGGTAAACAAACAGGGAAAGGAAGTGTTATAGAAGGTGCTCCTGCCCCAAAAATTGGGGCTGAAGGGTACTCTGGGAGAAGAAAGGAGTCGTCTTCTAGTTCTTTTAAACTATTTTCCCCATCTCGAACAAAATGATCAGCAAGATGTTTCTCGGTTCTTAGAGTTCTAAAAAGACTTGGTGCACAGTAGGCACTTAATAAATACTTACTGAGTGAAAAAAATCAGTGAATGAATGGACAAATCTGTTGGTCACTGTGTTCATCTTCTGGAATATGCTCCATGGAAGAGTAGACATGGTAAGGAGAGGAGACCCTTGCAGGCTCAGCTGAGGCTGAGGCCCACTGTGGCTATCCAGGCAGAGTCGTGTTTCACACAGGAAAAAGTGTACATAGGGCAACCACACAGCCGGTGTTTCCTTCAGTCAATGAGCAATTGCTAAATAACATGCCCCTTTGGGCCCAGACCCATGTAGATACTAGTCCTGGACTTCTCCTAACTGAAGGGACAGTGTTAGCCCATACAGAACAATGATACAAACCATATAAATCAATAAATAGTCTTATGTAGGGAAAACTGTAATTGCAATTTTTTTTTTAAAGATTTTATTTATTTGACAGAAACACAGCCAGAGAGGGAACACAAGCAGGGGGAGTGAGAGAGGGAGAAGCAGGCTTCCCGCCGAGCAGGGAGCCCAATGTGGGACTCGATCCCCGGTCTCCAGGATCATGACCTGAGCCGAAGGCAGTCGCTTAACCAACTGAGCCACCCAGGTGCCCCTGTAATTGCAATTAAACTTCAAAGAAAAGAGAGATGAGTAGGGGCTGGAACAGCCTAGAAAAGCTCCATGGAAGTGGGATTTGACCTTAATGCAGAGAACAGGTGAATGTTCATTGACTTGGGAGGAACTCGGGTTAACATTCTGAACTCTGATCCCATCTGAGTCATCACCGTGCTATTTTCCAGATGCATGGCCAAGCCCCGTTCCAATCTGCCTTCCATAGTCTGCGTGGCAGGCGAAATTTCTATCACCATTTGAGCAGGGCGAGGGGGGGGGGCGGGGGGGCTCACAAAGAGCAGGCAATTTGAGTGCTGATGAGGCCAACAGGTTTGATTCTGAAGGTTATTATTGCTGCCAGGTTCTAACCTAGACATATAAATTTGCTGCTTCAAATGTTCCATCAGAGGAATCGGCTGGGGAGCACTAATCCTAAGTGAAACCATCTTGATTACAAAGGAAGAAACGACAACACTGGATCGTTTAACTGCTGAACTTTACAATGAAACACAAAGCGGCATTAAAGTTCTCTGCCTGTAATGCCACGGTTTAAGCAGTTAATCTTATTTTAGCTGAATGGCATGTTCATTACAGCAAATAAGTAGGTAATATGTGGGATTACTGAAAGGAAAGATAAATTAAGCCAGTTATGGGCATCATATTGATTTTTTTTAAACTGTCTGGTTTAACTTGGTATTTTTTTCAACAGTCAGATCTAATACATATTCATCTAGCAGAGATTAAGTAGATGGGACCGTTGCCCAGAAAAGGTATTATATACAACTTAAGATGCTAGTTTTAAGGGCAGCAATCCATGATACTCAGCACTACCTCCAGCCTGGAATCTTCAGGGCTTAAACTAGAGGGTTCTGGAATGGTAAGATGGCACTTCTCTCTTTCCATTAAATATGTTTTCACCATTTATGCTTCCCCTGGGCAGCTGAAGGACTTGTCTTCAAGGTCTCAAATATCCTTCTGGGTAGAACTGTTACAAAGACACCCTCCAACATAATGTATAGTGCAGGAATGTATTTCATCTCATTTACACGTGCTTTCCTCAAGCAAGTATTACTCTTCCTTCACTGAACTAAGGGGACAAGAGGAAAGGGAGATATAGTCCTGGAACTGGAGAAGATTACAATTGAGTCAGGAGAGGAGGGATAATAATCACCAATATAAGGCACCTAGGAAACCACGTGAGAGGGTGTACAATCAAGGCCCAGCTGCACAGTGCTGTCCGTCCATAAGGGAAAAAGACGAGTACCTACTGAGCGACAGGACATACTGGCTATTGGGCATCACACTGTAGGCTCTTCGTATACTTATTCTCATTTAATTTGCACAATAATTTTGTGAGGCCAGAGTTACTACCTCCCACTTTCACAGTCCTCCCAAAGTGAAGGCTCAGAGAAGTAAACTGCTTGCCCAAGTAAGGGGAAAAGCAGGAATTTAAGCCCAGGTGGTCTGATTGAACCTAAAGCCCTTGCTTTTTTTTTTATGGCAAGCTGCTTCCTTAAGAAATATAAAGAGTCAAGAGCAGAAGAAAATCCTAAAAGATGGAATGAAAGGAATGGAATTGGATCTGAGTCAGAATGTATCTTCAGTTCAATTTAAAAGCCACAAAGTTCTTTACCAGTGCCTACCTGACAATTCATTCTACTTCCAGGAATGGCCTAAAGAAATAACCTTTTCAGATAATGCAATGACCTTAAAACATTTTGACTCCAAAAATAATCCCCTCTTGACTTTTATGCCATTGTTCTGTTTTCATTCTATTCGTTATCTCATATAAATTAATATATAGACATCCCACAGAATATTTTTATTGTATATGGTCATTGTTTTTTAAATTTATCCATGTATTTTACCCTTTACATCAATCTTATCTTCCAATGTCTCTGAATTTCCATCTAGGTTCCCTTTATTTCTGCCTGAAGAACATTTTTTGGTAATTCCTTTAATATGTAGGCCTGCTTGTGAGAATTTTCTGTCTTTATGTCCAAAGATGCCATTATTTTCCCTTTTAAGTTTGAAGAATATTTTTGGCTGGACATATAACTCTAAGTTGTCATTTTCTTTTAACACCTTGAAAATACTCTATTTGTCTTTCTGGCTTTCATTATTTCTTTTGAGAAATAAGCAATAAGTTTAATTGTTGCTCTTTTAAAGGTAAATTATCTTTCCTTTAGCTGTTTTATAAGATTTTCTCTTTGGTTTTCATCTGCAATGAATGTGATTAGGTTTTTTGGTTTATTTTAAATTCTGTTTAGGCTTCCTAATCTGTGACAACGTTTTTCATCAGTTTTGAAAATTCTTGGCTATTATCTTTTCAAAAATTGTTTCCATCCAATTTTCTTTCTTTTTTGTTTCAGGGACTCTTAACTGCATTCATAGTAAATCTTTTTAATGAATCCCCTATACCTCTTACCTACCCCCTACCCAATCTGTATTTCTAAACTTTTTTCTTTCCATGTTTCCTTCTGGAGATATTCTTCTAACTTATTTTGAATTAACTCTTTAACTATATCTTATTTGCCATAAAATCCTTCTACTGAGTTAATCTCAGCTACTCTATTTTTTTTGTTTGGGATTTGGTTCCTTTTTATGACTTTCATAATTGTCATGCTTGTTTTTTGTTTTACCTCTTTAGCTTTTGTTTTGTTTTTGAAACCAAACTATTTTATTTAAAAAAAAAAAAAAAAAGGTATGCTCTGAGTACACGTTAGTCCATTCCGGTCTTCAGTGTCCTGGTGGTAATTTTGTCCTTCTCAGTGATGTGGACAATGACTCCCATGCCTGACAGTGCATCCCGATCCACAGCATTCAGCATGGTTTGCGAGATGGCTTCAAACTGGTGTTCTGGATCCATGTCAGGCCCCCAGAGGGACTTGCACATCCATCCCATATATTTGTTTGAAGCAGGCACCACTGACCAGTGTTGTCAGTCACTGTGGGGCAGCAGGTAAGGTCCAGAGAGCAAATGAGGGGCTTAATGGTCTTCAGCTCCAACCCAGGATGACTGGCTCTGTGTAGTAGAGGCCAATCCATTTCTCATACAAGAGGTTGGCCGCCATGCTCAGAGGGTATAAGGCTTAATCTGCCAACCCTCCTTCAGCTCATATAGGTTCAGCTGGAACTTGAGGTGCTGGGTAACAGTTTGGACACTGGTGGTTAGCCAGCCAGGCCTATGTACAGCCAATTACCCATGGGAAAGATTTGGAAATCCATGGACATCATCTGGGACTGGATGCCAAAGCACCTTTCGGCAGCAATGGCCACACAGTTCCTTCCATTCATGGCCATGATGGTCCCTCCATTACAGGACATAACAGACATGACTGCAGTGTACTGGGACCTTTAATCACCACAAGTCAAGTCAACTGGCTATGGCCCTCACTGCTTCTTTTACCTCTTTGGAAGTATTAAACTGCTGAGCAATTTTCTGTCCAGTAAAAACTTAGGGTTGACAACAAAGAAGCAATCAATGAGTTATAGTCCCACTTAGGATACAGAAAACCTTAAGCACTACTCCAACAAACTGTTTTGCTTTGGGCCGAGTATAGGAGTAAAAGTAACAATCAAAAAAGAGGGAAAAAACTGAAATGTTAACAAAAGCTTAAATCCCAAGTGTGAGTTAGTATGACAACTTAGAATCTCTGGGGGCCATGGATACAAGGAGTCTGCCTCATTTGCCAACACTTTCCCATAGGCCTCCCTGGGTGTTTGTAAGAGAGACTGGGGGAAGATCAGGAGGACTGAAAGAGCCTCTCTTTGGTGAGATGAGCAGATGACAACCAGATACCACTGGGAAAGAGGCATGAAACCCATGTCCATCTTCCGTACAAAGAAAAAGTAGCCATCTGCCAATAGAGGAGTGGTATAAAACCCAAGAAAAGGTTGGCTGTGGTGGAGGAGGAGTTGAAGTAAAAGCCATCAGATGCTTCAGGAAGGCAGGAAACCCACCCGTCCCCAGGTTCCTTCACTGATATAGAGTAGAGGTCTGCTGCCAGTGAGACAGGGACAGAACACTCACTGCCAGTAAGACCTCACCCCATTACAATGCAGAGTCTAATTGCCATGGGGAGAGGGAGGCCCACCCTAAAACTCAAGAGCCCTGGACCTGCATGAGACTGCCTGCCCCAATCATAAGCCTTGCACAAACAAACCAGCACCAGAACTCTATATCTGAGGGAGGGACAGGACCATGGAGAGGGATCCCACTTGTTGCACAGATATGCACAGTTGGCTGAAAGCTGAAGGTGAAGTAGGAACACCGAGAAGAACTCTCTGGCATTCCAGGCCACACACTAAACACAAAGTAGCAACAGTCCCACACTGGAGGAATTTGAAACCTATCATAAACTGAAGGTGATGATATTAACTAATAAAAATCCAAACTCAGATCAACTACCAGTAGGAAATATTCAGTTCACTCCTTACTAATAGTCTGATAGAAATGTTTGTCCACATGCAGGTATGAATACTTTTTATCTCAGTTTTTAAACTTTTTTTTTTTAAAGATTTTATTTATTCGACAGAGAGAAACACAGCCAGAGAGGGAACACAAGCAGGGGGAGTGAGAGAGGGAGAAGCAGGCTTTCCACCGAGCAGGAAGCCCGATGCGGGACTCGATCCCAGGTCTCCGGGATCATGACCTGAGCTGAAGGCAGTTGCTTAACCAACTGAGCCACCCAGGCACCCCAGTTTTTAAACATTTTTTTAAAATATTCTATTTATTTGTCAGAGAGAGAGAGACGACACAAGCAGTGGGAGCACCAGGCAGATGGAGAAGCAGGCTCCCTATTGGGCAAGGAGCCTGATGTGGGACTTGATCCCAGCACCCTGGGATCATGACCTGAGCCAAAAGACACTTAACTGACTGAGCCACCTAGGTGTTCCTTTACCTCAGTTTCTACTACTCTTTTCCAAGCAATGGTCTGGCATTTAACCAAAAATTATAAGACAAATTAAAAATCAAGAGGAAAATGACAACATTGTCAAGAGATAAAGTATTCAACAGAACTAGATCCAGAGATGGCCCAGATATTGATACTATCCAACAGGAACTTCAAAATAACTGTTATTAAAATACTAAACAATCTGGGGTACCTGGGTGGCTCAGTCGGTTGAACAGTCAGCTCCTGGTTTCAGTTCAGGGCATGATCTTAGGGTCCTGGATTGAGCCCTATGTGGGGCTCCATTAGTGGGGAGTCTGCATGAGGATTCTCTCTCTCCCTCTCCTTTTGTCCCTCCCTCCACTTGTGCTTGTACTCTCTCTTTCTCTGGAATAAATAAATCTGTAAAAATTGTAAAATTTTTTCAAAAAATTTTTAAATAAAATTTTAAAATTAAAAAAAAAACTGTAAAAAAAATATAATACTGGGGCACCTGTGTGGCTCAGTCAGTTGAGCAGCTGCCTCTTGACTTTAGCTCAGGTCATGATCTCAGATCATGAAACTGAGTCCCATGTCAGGCTTTGTGCTCAGCAGGGAGTCTGTTTGAGACTTTTTCCCTCTCCCTCTGCTACTCTCCCTGTTCACTCTCTCAATTCAGTAAATCTTAAAAAAAAAAAAGGAATGTTCTAAACTGAAATGAAAAGCAAAAATCAGAGTAAATATAATAGAAGAGTGCATCCAATAAAGCTATGAGACAATATCACATCACCTAACAAATCTAACTGGAATCCCAGAGGGAGATGAGAGAGAAAGAAAAGGGCAGAAGTGTATTTGATAGAATGGCTGAGAATTTTCCAAAATTAATGAGACAACAACAGAAAAAATCCAAGAGGCTCAGATAATCCCAAGGAGAATACAAAGAAAAATATACCTAGACACATCATAGTAAGACAGCTAAAAATCAAAAACCAAGAGGAAATCTTGAAGGTAGCCAGAAAATAACAAAAACATTACATGTAGAAGAACAAATGCAAGAATTAGAGCAGACTTTTCATCAGAAACTTTGTAGTCCTGGGGGCGCCTGGGTGGCTCAGCTGGTTGAGCAACTGCCTTCAGTTCAGGTCACGATCCTGGAGACCCGGGATCGAGCCCCACATCGGGCTTTCTGCTCGGCGGGAAGCCTGCTTCTCCCTCTCTCACTCCCCCTGCTTGTGTTCCCTCTCTCGCTGTGTTTCTCTCTGTCAAATAAATAAATAAAATTAAAAAAAAAAGAAGAAAGAAACTTTGTAGTCCTGAAGGCAAAGGACTGATTTCTTTAAAGTACTGGGAAACTTAAGACTTCACCACAATCCTATAAGGTCACTTGGATTTTTGGTGTTGGTGAGGCTAACTGGGGCAAATAAAACTGGTGGCACTATGGGAATAAGAGTAGATGACAGGACTTAGATCCAAGGGCTGGGTGGCCTTGAGAGCCAGAAGTGATATGGATATGCCACATGAAATTAGGCTATAAAGAAGCAAAGATCCCACCCCCCAAAAGGATTTCCAGAGATTACATTCTCTAAATCACTTCCAGCATGGTGGGGTTGATTACAAGCAAAATTTCTGTACCCACCCAAGCACCTACCTCTGGTATTTCAAAGACACAGAATGAGTGGCACAGATTTGGCGACAATAGCCAAACTACTAAAGGATAGCTCCTATGACTCTATTATTGAGTATTAGGAGACAGGGGGAAAGTGAACAAAGAATCTGCAGATGGAGAGAACATAAACCTAGGAGAAGCAGCCAACGAAGCTAAACAACCACTTCATGCCATTCCTGAGATGCTGGGTTGGAGCAAGAAGTCCTGAGAGGTTGGTGAACAAAGTGTGCCAGACAGAGTAATGTAAAGCAGTTTTAGCCCTTTCCTAATATCCATCATGGATATGAATGAAATATCCATTCCCATCTAATAGTACCCACTGAATGTGCCATGCACATCCAGTGCTCCTTTCCATAGATAGCTTTCCATCCCTAGGAAACCTGTATAAACCTTTGGGAATCACAGGGTGAAGGTGTGAGGGGAGAGATTAAATCTGGAGATTCTATTTGCTCACTCACCATCTTTAAATCCTGTGCTAGCTGTTTGCCCACAGAACAGTAATTAACTCTCCAAATTCACAGGAGAAAAGCAATGAGAGAGAGCATGTGTATAAGTGTTGGAGGAGTAGAGTGGGAAATGTTGGATTTTGGCTGGAAAGAGTTCCTGAGTTGTATAAAAAAACAAAAACAAAAACAAAACACTGCCTTATTTAGTGAAGAATAGCCAAGAAATAAAGAGGATCTGGATTTTAAAAAGTCAAGGTCAAGCCTTTTGTATGTTAGCTCCTATTACATTATTAGCAATAGCACTTCAAATGAATGTAGAATATGAGATACTAATAAGAGAGAGAAAAAGGAAGATGCAACTTGCCCTCTGGAAGCAGGGATCACTGCAAGACTCTCTGTTGTGAGTGCCTGCAGGGACCAGAAACCTCCTAACTTATTCGGATTACTCTTCTGTTTCAGAAGTTGGAACAAGATACATTAATATTCAATCCTGCTATCGACACTCTAGTTGTCTACAAGAATTCCAGATATTATGGTTGCTGACTTGCTTTTCACTTTCAATGCTATTGGGCAAATCTTTTAGATACTAATTCTGGCACACTAGGTAAGACACTGGAGGATTTACTACAATATCTAGCTAAAATGGGCTTATCATTCCTTTTAAAGGTTTGAAATATTTTGATTGCATTTGAGTACTGGGATAGATTTTTTTTAAATGCATCTGTTTATCACAGGAAAAAGAGACTTTAAAAATTATTGAAAACCTCCCTGCTTTAAGAAGCAGAAGTCAGTCATATTATCTTTTAAAAGCTCTCTTTAGTTTCAAAGCAACAAAGAAAATTTCTGGTCTTTAAGTTTGTTACATGTATGACTAATATTTATTATACCCAATGTAATAGTTTAAAACAAGAAAACTTGGTGGAGTTGAAACTTTTATGCGCTACATGTTTAATTCAGCATAGGCTAAAAGCCCTTTTTATAACCAATATGATCATTTGGGGGAATTTTTACAAGATAAGCAGAAGTAGAAAAACATTTGATTAGGTTTTTCAAGTCCCAATTTTAGAACTACCAAACAATGCCTCAGTCATAAATAAGGAGTCCTATGACGTTCTGCTTCCTTAGTTAAGGAGACAGGAAATCGATGATACAATTTTTTAGAGGGAATCCATGCAGTGGACAGATTAGATCAAGTCATCTTTAGGGATCCATTTGGTTCTAGTAATCTATGACCTGACGACCTCTAAGATTTCTTCTAGCTCAGAAAACAATGTACTTGGAACATAATTTTTTTCTATCTGCAACTGTTACATAGATTACTGGTATAATTTTGCTTTCTTAATTCATTGTTGCTGATGTCTGTTATTTATGTGGTGTCAAGTCTTTGGTCAGGAAAGCAACCTCAACTATATATAATGTTCTGGGAAAACATTTCACTTTATAAGGAGTACACTGCAGTAAAATTAGAGTCCATCTGTGAAACATTAGAAAATGCTGTCCCATTAGAAGTAACATTTACCATCTAAACTCTGGTGTTACTGATTTAGAGTTACTTTAGGATAGCTGATGCTAGTTCTACTTCTCAAATCCAACAGGAAAATAAATAATCCACAAGTACATTTTTACTTACAAAAAAATTATTAGATGGTACTTTTAAAGTGGGCACTTAAATTCAATGCCTGAAAAACTGAAACATGATGTTCAATTACATCTGAAGTTTTAAAAATGCATTTAAAAATCAAGTATGGCTTGGGATGCCTGGATGGGTCAGTCAGTTAAGCGTCAAACTCTTGATTTTCGGCTTGGGTCATGATCTCGGGGTTTTGAGATCATGCTTTGCATTGGGCTCCAAGCTGAGCGTGGAGCCTGCTTAGGATTCTCTCTGTCCCTCCCCCCCACCCACTGCTTGCTCTCTCTCTCTCTCTCAAAAAAAACCAAACCAAAACAAAACAAAGAAACAAATATGGCACTGCAATTTTCTTAAATTACTTCCTTTATTTCAAAGTGTCAAAAAAGCTAAAGATGATCTTACGCACACATATATGCTATGTGTCTCAGAATTTGAAACTACGCAAAGAATTTTTCATGCTATTTCTAAAGACCGTGACTCAACCAGAAAAATAGTAAAGGTGGTTTTTTTTCTCTTCTAAAGTGCTTATTAGCAACCCTATCCGAGAGCAATGGTTTTTAGAAATCCATTACACTGAAAGGTGATCAAAGAGTCACTACTTACAGATTCAAATATGCCATTTTGTAACTCTGCATATGTAAACTGGTTTTATCTGCATTAATGAAAGATTGCTTTCAATGGCCCTCAACTATATGCTTCAAATCAAGACAAGGCTATTAGTATCAGCAGCGGGAACAGTGACAGTGGAATAAACCCAGCACATTTTAAGTGGATCACAGCAGACTAGAAAACCTGTAACAGCTTTCGGATATGTTATATATCCGAAGATGAGCCTTCTAGTTCACTCTGCATATACAGTAGACATTTTAAAAAAAATTCAGAACACTTTCTCTCATTATAGAGCATTTTATAGTATACAAAGTGATTAAAATTCTTGTACTATTTAACGTAACTCTTATTTTTATATAGAGCAGCCTTCATACCCTCAACATTTAAAACGAAGTCTATTTTCACCAAGAAAGCAAGAAGGAATTAACAAATGAAATACCTAACACTAAAAACCTGGTGAAAAAAGTTATGCCCAATTCTGAAATGAAGCTTTTTTTTAAAAAGGTTGATTTAAACATCCCCAAATAGAATTCGCTGATACTGAAACATCTGACTTCATTTCCGTCATGTCATGTTTATCTGTTTAAATAGTTTAGAAAAAAAATATGCATCTTAACCTAACTGCTTTTGGTATCAGACTCTCATCTTAACTCTGCCTCAATATGAACCTTTCAAAAGTCTTAAAGTGAGCATCCCCTCAGGTCCTTCCCTATCTATCTTCTGAGCCTTAAGCTCTTTTTACCCCTCCTTTTTCTCCCCTTCAAAAATCGTCATATAACCCAAGAGAATCTTCATTTTTAAAAAAACCACAACTTAAATAATTGTGATAATCTTACGTTTGATTTAAAGTAGTAATAAATTATAAATTGCCAAATAACTTAATGTAATTCACAATGTAAATCCCTGGTAGAAAAAGAATCCACCTTGCCCTGAATATAATATAGCAGTCCAGTGATTTCAAATTACTTATGAAATAAAGGCAAAAATAAGGTGCACAATACTATTTATAAAAGTTAAGTAAGAAACCAGTTACCACAAATCTTTTTACAAATAAATGTAATGTGCCTTCCTGCTTCTAAAAACTGTTAGGGAGGTTTATAATTAGTGGTTTCGAAAATGACTTTAAGGAAACTAGAGATTGAATTACATATTATTTGTAATATGACATATTAAATATATATGTAACAATAATACTGCAATGGTGAATTTAAATTAATCTTTGGACCTGCTACTTTTGGCAAGTGTATTTCTTTTTCCAAAGTCTTTGTTATAACTGATTAATTTTTAAATGTTTCCAAAAACTCTGCTACTTAAGTACTATATTAATAAGGAGATACCAGAAGTCTCAAATAGTAATAATATGTCTACAAAATAAAACAAAGATTGTTCTTGCATCTTTTGTTATTATAACAAATACACTTTAAATAAATGACATTGCTAGGCCTGGATATTAAAAATACCCAAACCCTTAAAAAAGGGATGCAAAAGGGGAAAAAAATGGAAAATTCCTATTTAAAAATAAATCTGAAGTCCTTGCATATCTTACGAACTTGACTTGTTGAATCAGTTTATCTTCTTTTGGACCATGCTGTGTCTTCCATCATTCACCCATGCAGCATGACGTTAATTCTCCATTTTGTAGATTTCAGTTTCAATTTTCTTGAATATTTGCAAAGCTGGTACTGGACTTGAGACGTTTGGCTAGATAAATCAGAAGTATTATATTTTAACTTAAATTCTCTAAACATAATTATTCACTATTTTTGTGTAAACTATAGTATTCATCTATTAACTCTATGTTTGAATCAGAATACATTCAATATTCTAAGAATTAAAGCCTAAGCTTATTTTCTCCTACCAACCTCAAAAAAACATAACTTTGCTTGAAGCCACAATGATTTTGTTAGAAGCAGTACCAAATAAAACACATAATTTATATCATCTTGTACATCATAATTTCAAATATGCAATGTAGCTAAGAGTACTCTACTTAAAAATGGAAGTGCTATAAGGTACAATAATAAAATGATATATTTAGAAGTCTAAGTTAGAAATCCAAATCTACATTTCTCATTTTTTAAAATAATTCTGTAATGTCAAAAAACTGTCAAAGTTGAAAAAATTTAAATGGCTTACAAAGAAAGTGAGTTGTATTACACAAACATGCACAGACACACAAAGAGATAGGGCTGTTAATAAAATATGTACAATCAATTTTGATTGCAATGCTAATGGGACTGAGTCATTAGAGCTAGTAAAGAAAATTATGTGGGGCGCCTGGGTGGCTCAGTTGGTTAAGCAACTGCCTTCAGCTCAGGTCATGATCCTGGAGTCCCAGGATCAAGCCCCACATCGGGCTCCCTGCTCAGCAGGAAGCCTGCTCCTCCCTCTCTCACTCCCCCTGCTTGTTTTCCCTCTGTAGCTGTGTTTCTCTCTGTCAAATAAATAAATAAAATCTTTAAAAAAAAATTATGCTATTTCACTGGGTATGTTTGTGCTTATAGTTGAACATGAATGTTTTCATATTTCAGAAATGAAAAACAACTGTGCTAGAGCAAAAGTATCTTACATTGGATACGTAAGAATCTCTGTACTCTAGCGGTTTTCAACATGAGAGTAGAGGTTGTGATTTAGAAGGTCTGCAAGGGGACCCAGGCATCTGTTTTTTGTTTTGTTTTAAAGCTCTGCAGACAATTCTGATATGTGCTCAAGGATGAAAACCAGTGTTCTAGCTTCTATCACAGTCTTTGCCAGTTTTCACTCTAAATGCAAGATGACAACATGACTTTCTGGACCAACGTATTGCTTCAGCTAAACTAAAGGGCAACTTAATCTAAAAAACAGCCTAAACTTGGAGTCTACTCGTAATTTAAGTCTTCTGTGGATTTGGAAGGCAAACTAAATCAAGAGGGCTTTTTTATTATTATTATGCTGGTTAAAACCACTAGAAGTTATCTAGTTTCCTACTAAGTACCAAATTTATTAAACTAACCAGGTGGCAATATCAATGAGTGCATATATCTACAACCTCCTTGCTTCCTTATTCTGATAAATCCCCAAATCCTTCAAAATTCTATCCCAGAGAATACTAAACACAAAAAATAAAAAAAAATACAATTCTACCCAAGAGATCATCATCTAATGATGAATTCCAACATCCCTAATGCAGAGGTAGTCTTATTCTCTTAGTCTTATTCCAACCACACTGTATGCTCTACTACATTTGTTGTAGTGACTGGATTACAGCAGTGTGTTCAGGAGGGCAAATATTGCGCCTTGTTTCTTTTCTTAATCCCTAATTCCTACCACAGGACTTAATAATTCAGGGCATATAAAATTGTTGCATAAAGAAAAGTAAATAACAGTGTCCATGAGGTAACAGCACTAGAACTGTTTGCTTACACTAGCACTTTCTTAAATTCATAAATCAATCCATAAACAATGCTTCCAAGGAAACATGAATAGGTGTTATGCAAAAATTCTATTGTCAAGTTTTGGGAATGTAATCTTAGAGCCTTTAATTTATATTCATGTACATTATAAAGAGCATTAAAAAGGAATTTCACAGGACTGGTATTTTAAGGAACACACTCTAGGAAATTCTATCATTAAATATAATGTTCTTTTATTTAACAAATATTTTTGAGCACCAGCTATATACCTGGTACTTTCTAGATGCTGGTGATACAGTGATGAACAAGATAAACAAAATCCTTATTCTGATGGAGCTTACAGTTGAGTCAACTGTGAGAGATAAACAAGGTAGAAAATAAATGAACAAACAAGGTAGAAAATAAATGAAAAAGTTAATTTAAAAAGTGATTAAGTACCATTAAAGAAAGATGATAGATATAGGAGAATTAAAAGAAGGAGGTATTCTTAGGATGGGGGTCATAAAAGGTACTGAGTAAGTAATCTCTAACCCTTTAAGACCTGGATGTCAAGGAGTCAGTCAAGGAAAATAGGGAGGGCCAGTACAAGAGCTTTGGGAAGGGGGCACTGTGAATGAGTCCGGGGTTTGAGAGGAGCACACACAGTATCATGAGCAAAGACAGAAGTGGATACGGTGAGTTTAGAAAGGTAGATGGGGGGCCAGGTCACACATAGCTTAGAAATAAGTTTCAATTTTAGATACAATAGGAACACATGAAGAGTTTCAAGTGGGGGAAAAGCATAGTAAGATTTGTGTTTAAAAATTACTCTAGGGGCGCCTGGCTGCTCAGTTGGTTAAGCGACTGCCTTCGGCTCAGGTCATGATCCTGGAGACCCGGGATCGAGCCCCACATCGGGCTCCCTGCTCGGCGGGAAGCCTGCTTCTCCCTCTCTCACTCCCCCTGCTTGTGTTCCCTCTCTGGCTGTGTTTCTCTCTGTCAAATAAATAAAATCTTAAAAAAAAAAAAAATTACTCTAGCCACTATATGAAGAATGGATTGTAGTGGGTCAAAAAAAAATGGAAGCAAGGATACCAGTTAGGGGACTCTTGCATGGGTGGATAAGAAACGGGATGACTTGTGATAGGGTATTGTCATGGAGGTAGAGAAAAGATAATTTAAGATACATTTTTGGAAATAGGGCTACTGGTACTTGCTGATGCAAGTGAAAGAGGTGGGGAAGAGATTACGGAAATGGGGAAATAAAAAAAGAAAACAATTAAGAAATTAAAGATAACAAGGTTTGTGGCTTGTACAAACAGATGTAGTGACTTTGAAAATAAACATACAAAAACCCCGATCAGAAGCAGTAAATATTTTCCACAGGGTTAAATTATTTGCAAGATAAATAGATGCTAAATTTTAAAAGTACACCAAGTCCTGAAAAATAAAGTTTCTCAATAGTGAGGTCCCTGCAATACTTTGTTATTATTCTAAATAAGTGCTTTTAGGACGGAGGTATTACGTATTTTACAGAATGCTAGCAGTCTTTGAAAGCTCTACTAAATACCCTCATATTATAGACTCTACCCTCTATTAGCTAGCTTTTCAAGGAGACAAAATATTACAAACTCAGTTAAAACTGATCTGTAAGTAACCTTTTAGTTAGATATATTAGAAGTGAGGTTAAATAACTATGAAGAAGAAAGGTTAGAAAGAAATTTATAAGGGGAGGGGAGCCTGGGTGGCTCAGTCAGTTAAGCATCCCAACTCTTGATGATTTTAGCTCAGGTCATATCATCAGGGTTGTGGGATTGACGCCCACATCAGGCTCCATGCTCAGTGCAGAGGCTGCTTGAGATTCACTTTCCCTCTCCCTCTGCCCTCCCCCTGCTTCTGCTCTCAAAAATAGGTGGATGGATGGATAGATGGGAGGAAGGAAGGAAGGAAAGAAAGGAGGGAGGGAAGGAGGGAAGGAAGGAAGAAGTTTATAAGGGAAAGAATTTTTATTTCAGAGGTTTCTAGAGTGGAATAATATTTAAGAGAGAAAAAAGCCTAACTTTTTTCTACAAAAGACATTCTGTATTTTAAAAATTAAAATTAATAAGGGATGAGCCCATATCTTCATCCTGATAAATAAGAAACCATGACACTTAGAAGCCACTCTTCTTCATCTAGATAGGATTTTCTACTAGGTGCTTTTGCTGCTCTGCCTATTTGATGGGTGCATGTGTTGAGCACATGCTATATGACAAGTAATGATCATAAAGCATCTTGTGTTCACTATAGTCTCTACCTGCCTTTTTAGATGGTTTTCTAGGTGGCTCTGCCATGGCTCCAATGGGTCTAAGAGCTGTCAACCTCTCCCTACCATGGCTATTTCAAGTCTGCAAAACTTTGTTGCTATTCTTCTGTTGCTGCCAGCCTTATTCCAAGCTTCTCAATTAAAACATCTGAAAGATCCTGTGTGTTGACTTTTGACCATCTATAATTCTCAACTTCTTACATATCTCTTCCATTAGTAAGCATAATTGTAAAATTTGAAGCAGAGAGCTGTTTTAGCTTAATACAGTTTAAGTTTTCAGAGTACACATCATTTCTAAAACAGGCCTACGTGTTTAAAATACAGGTATTAACTAAATAAATAGTCATAAAAAGGAACTTACGTAGAATGAGTTTGCGTTTTTTTTGCTCCGAATGAAGAAAGCTACTAAGGTAAAAGACAACAGGTAGAAAGAGAATGAACACAGAAACAGCAATGACAGGGACTGTGTCACTGCAAGGGACCGAACAATTGAAAGTTCGACTCCAAAGTTTTCGCGTAATGTTCATCTGGAACAATAACAAATAAAATTATTTTATTTTACATTTAATTTGTCTCCAATTCATACAATTGTTTTATTAATAACATAACAGGCATCCAGAATTTAGGCTAAATATATATCCCTAAAAAAAATCTATTGATAGTTGAAGACAATTACTTCTGCCAGGGAAATTAAGTGGTTCACAGACATTATGTAAGTTTACATCCATATAGAAATTTCATATTCTAAATTTGTAACACCATCCAAAGAATGCTAACCTTTCACAGATCTCAGAGAATCTGTATCAGTATGAATATGGTTAGACCATGCTTCATTCATTAAAAAAGATCGAAAAGGGTAATTATGTGAGGCAATGGGTGTGTTAATTAACTCGACTGTGGGAACCCTTTCACAATGTGTGTGTTTATCAAATTATGACACTGCACACTTTAAATATATTACAATTTTATTTGTCAATTACACCTCAATAAAACTGGTGAGGAAGTCTCACAAAAAGAAACAAAAATGTTTTTTCTTATGTACATATATAATCTCACTGAGCTTGCTGCAATATTTTTAGAATGGAAATAAAAATATCTACTAAATACAGCTTCTCTTCAAGAGATGGTATCTATGAAATGCTTGGCATATTAGCTAATATATTATGAAATATTCATATGGCAAATAATTTTTTAAGTACATAATATCTAATGAGTCATGGAAACTGTATTAAATAATATCTTATTTGGCAGCATACATTAAAAACAGACATTCAGGGGCAGCAATACCTCATTTTCACTGAGCTCATGGTGTCTGCAAACATGCTTAAGTGATATAAGGAAACTATCAAATTTAATGTTGAAAAATGTTCTAGCCTGAATTTTGTTTGAGATTCAATTTGCAAGTGGTGCCTTGTATGTTTACTGCTAAGTTTTGCTTATTATAAAAAGGATGTTCTAAAACCAGCAGTCATGTTGATTTCCTGTATAAGCCAACTTATGTCAGAGAATCAATATTCATTTTTTATTTAAAAAATTATGAAATAGACTATTATTCTTAAAACATATTTTTAGTATTTATTGAGAGCCTGTTGGAAGCCAGGTACTAATCCAGACATTAAAGCAGTAAAAAAACAAAAATACCCATGGTGCACCCATTTTAAGTTTGATATTAAGTGCTTTTTACTATCTCCAATATTATTGATGCACACTGTAGTTCACTCTGAGCTGTTATTCACATTCATCATTCTCAACCATTAAGTTTATCAATCTGGACCTTAAGCTGTCTTTGAGCCAGTAATTTCTCTTTCCTTTGAGGCCTCACAATTCAGGCACCATAGTCCCATAAAAAGGCATGATCGCCATCTAGTGGTACCCCATGTGAAGGCAGCCTTACAACGGAGGAAAAGGCTCTTGTTAACCATTTAATCAGTACGCATTACTAATAGGCCCTTTATATGCTAGGCACTGTTCTAAATACTGAACAGCAAACAAAAAAAGACATGAGGTCCTTGTCCTCATGTGGCTATATTTTAGCGAGGGCTGACAGACTATAAATAATAAAAATTAAAATTTTCAGATGATAATAAAGAATAAAAGCAATGGGATACGAAGTAAAGAAATAAATGGTTTCAGAAACACATGATAGCAAACCAAAGACTTCTTTAATCAGCAACAAGTGCACAAGAAACTGAAATGTAAACATATAACACCAATGCCTCTGAAAATGAAACATATCCTCAAACTTAGAAAGACCAAATGAAAAAAAAAAAAACAAAAAAAAAACGACCAAAGGTACCAAATTATCAACTCATTTATGAAGTACTTGATTAGTGTCCATTTTAGTCTGGCAGATCAGGATATTCTAAAACTTTACTACTTCTAACCAGTTTTTTCTAGATGAAGACAGCATATGCAGATTCCAATATGCCTCTAAAGGGGAAAATAATACTAAAGGCACAATCAACAACACTGCAAAATATTTATCATATCAGAAGTAAGTTACTTACTGCATCTTCCACATCAATGCATAAATGTGTTCCAGATTCAGCCTTATTCTCAAGTTCATTCATTTTTTGCATTTCATTGTACAAACTACTCAGAGTTTTGTATGCTTCACGACAGTTTTTGCAAACTTCCGAATAATTCCTTAACTGCAGAAGACTGTGAATGCTCCCCTAAAACATCAACGGTACATGTAATACACACAATACACATTATATCTCTTTAACATAAGCTATTTTCCCTCCTAGAATACAGGAAACAATACAGCACGTTGAAGTGTGGAGCTGTGATGTTAGACAGGTTAGTAAATTGCTGTGAGCTTCAGTTTTACCCTCTATAATATATTGCTACCACTACGTTTAGTAGTTACAGGTCTCAAGGACTAGAGACCTGGTGTGAAAAGCAAGCATATAGCAAAAACCAGGGGTGCCTGGGTGGCACAGTCAGTTAAGTATCTGACTCTTGGCTTTGGCTCAGATCATGGTCTCAGGGTCCTGGGATCAAGCCCTGCAGCGGGCTCCACACTCACTGTGGAGTCTGCTTGAGATTTTCTCTCACTCTCTCTCTTCCTTCCTGCTTGTGCTGTCTGTCTCTCTAAAATAAATAAAATCTAAGAGAAGGAAGGAAAGAAAGGAGGGAGGGAGGGAGTGGGGAGAAGAGTAAGAAAGAAAACCACTGTGTTAGCCACTGGTAACAGAGAACAATAGCTCAGATGCCAAATTACTGATGCCTAAGTATCAAAAATTTCCTAAATCACCTAGTCATTTACATGTCTGGTCTTATCTATCCTACTCTCACAGTATAAATAAAATATGCTCTTGCCTGAGCTGACTTCAACACTGAAATCTGCCTTACTGAAACAGAAGGGACTTTATTAATGGGGAAGAAAAAGGCACCAAAACTACGTCCCCACTCCACCCTCTTATCCCAAAGCTTGTAATTCAAGCCTCTCTAGTCAACAAAAAGGGACCAATGCCAAAGAATTATATAACCTAACACGAAGGTAGTGGATATAACATATAAGATATTATATTACTGAATCTCAACCTTTTCTATTTCCTGAACTGACATTTGTCTTTTCAAGAACAAGTTTGCTAACCAGTCAGTTCACATTCTCGCTTTCTATTCCTCTTATTCTTTACCTTAGAGCCCAAAGAAAAATGTTGGGATGAAAGAGAAGAAGAAAACTAAAGGAATTAAACTGTTGTAGCCTCCACAATGTTACCCTCACTATCCATTTGACAGAGAAACTAAGTCTCCTTAGTTCTGCCACAAGAAATAACACATGGCCTGTTTTTCACAGAACAATGGTGTGTTTTGCTAAATATGTTCAATCAAACATAGAGCACAGAACCTTGAGGGGGGAATATAGTTTAGCCATTGATATGAAAATTTAAAACGTACATAGCTTTTGACAGAATAATTTCACTTCCAGGAATCTACCAGACAGGTAAAGTCATATAAATACTCCAAGTTATATGAAAAAAGACATGTTTATAATGGTAAAATACTGAACCAAACAACAATCTCCATCAACATAGGGATTGGCTTAATAAATGATGGCATAGCCAAAGGATAAAAAGCTTTGCAGTGTTTAAAAGGAATGAGGAAGTAAGTTCTGGGAAGAGGATGACAGAGCACCCTGACTTCCTTACTGAAGAGATTCAAGAAAAGAAAGGTAAAACCAGGCACCTGAATAACACCTGAAATAGAAAGATGTGACATGCAAGTCTCATCACAGGAAGGCTACAATATCCGTCCCAGAGAAACTCACCAGAACTGCAGTCTCTTGTGAATCTCTATCCTCTGCACCTACCCACCGACCTCTAGAGATGCGATAGGGCTAGAATAATAGCCTTAACTTGCCAGCAAATCCATCCACAAAAAAAACGGTCTTTCATCAGCCACCAAGAAGGACAGGTTTCCAGAGAAGCCATCTACAAACACTTTCCCAGATAGATCTGGTCTGGAATTTAAACCCACCTCCCAGCCAAGTCACTGAACCTGGAGCCACTGCCACAGCCCATGTCACCAATTTCACTGCTACCATTGAGAGAAGACTTAGCTGCTTCCCTTCTGACTCAAACTTTTTAGTTGGGTTTTTCTTTCCCGTTGGTCTCTTGGCGCAAGTGGAAGACTCTGAGGGCAGAGCATCCCTTAATGGGAGCCAAAACTACCCCCTGAAGCAGTGAGAAGGGCCCTAAGCCAGTAAAACCCCACCCAGATTATTTCCATGACAATGATCCATTTGACCTTCAAAGACTACCTGCAGGTATCCACCCACCTTTGCCAGACATTTTCCTTACATAAACCTAGAAGAAGTTTTGGCACTTTGGAAACAGTCTTTCCGAGGCCAGCTGCCACCTCCCCCCTCACCAAGTGTTGGCCTCACAGAAATTCCTTTCTTGTTTTACCACCATCACCATCAATTTCTCTGCCTTTGGATTTTGCCAGCAGTGAGAGGCTAAACCCGGAAAACCTGGTTTGCTTGGGAGCCCTGGAGCTAGGTGCTCTTGCACCCCTCTGTCCCAGGTACATCACTATCTCTAGCTGGTTCCCTTCCCCTCTCAACACACACACACACACACACACACACACACACACACACACACACACACACACCCTACCTATAAAATACTGGATATCCCCAGGACTAATATTTGGGGCTTCTTTATTATCATTATAGCTTCACTCACTCACATTCAGTTTCAAGGCTTTAAATATCCTCTGTACCTGATCTGATGATTCTCAAATCTCTATCTTTAGCTCACACTTCTCCCCTGAGCTCCAATTTCATTTATAACACTATTTGACATTTCAACTGAGATACTTACGAGCTATTTTATATTAACTTGTTCAAAACAGAATTCCTAATCCCCAATCCCTTATAACCACTCTGCGGCCCCATCATCCTCTCAGCTACTCAGAGCCAAAAGCCTAGGATAACCCTGGTGCTTCTTCCTTTTCGATCAGCCTCCACCACTCTCAGGAATCACCCAATCTACCAGCAAGTTCTCTTTGATATCCTTTCAAAATATATCCTGAACTGATCTATGCTTCTCCAACACTTCAGCCAGTACCCCAGTCCACACCATCTCTCTCCTGTGACAGCCTCTTAATTAGGTTCCTTCTTTCCACTCTTGCCTAGCTAGGGTCAACTGAGTTTCTCCACAGGGCAGCCAGAATGCTATATTAACATGCAATTCATATCATGTCACATTCTTGATTTAAATGGCTTCCCATTGTGCTTAAAATTCAATCCATATTTCTTCCTTTGTTCTGCACAGCTCTACATGATTTGGCCTCTGCCTATCTCCTCGTATCTCATTCACATACGCTCACTGTGCTGCAGCCAAACGGGCCTTCTTCCTATTCCTTGCACATACCAAGCTTATTCGCTCCCCCAAGGCCTGTATCCTTGCTTCTAAGGAAAACACTCTTCCCTTGGTTGACTCTCTCTCAAACTTTAGATCATCTCAAAATTCACCTGCTCAGAGAGATACTCCCTGCCCACCTAAAGTCGTATACTACACTCCTTTTCCAGGACTCATTACTCTTAATTACTTCATTTCTTTATTATTAATCTTACCTCTACCAGGGCATAACTCGTAAGAAGGGAAATCTTACCTGTCTTGTTTACTGCTCTATCCTCAGTGCCCCAAACACTGCCTCCTGGCACATAATCAGTGCCCAATAAATATTTGCTGACATGAGTGCATAGAGCCTGCTTGAGGAAACTTTTGAAAGCCAAGCAAGAAAAACCAAACTCTATATGGAGAAAGAGAAAGACACTTCTTCCAGCCCTCCTGACCTGGCACAACCATCCTATTACATTCACCACATAAGTACACAAGAAAGTAAGATGAGCCTAACAATGGACATAAAAAGAAAACAAAATAAAAAAAAAAAAAACAAGCAAATTCCCTTTTCAAAGGGAAAATAGATTAACAGACAGCAGAGTAAATGCCCTAATGGAAAAGAATTCATTTAGCAAACAGGAGAGAACTTTTATTTATTTATTTTAAGATTTTATTTATGATCCCGGAGTCCCAGAGGGATCCAGCCCCGCACTGGGTTCACTGCTTGGCGGGAAGCCTGCTTCTCCCTCTCTCACTCCCTCTGCTTGTGTTCCCTCTCTAGCTGTGTTTCTCTCTGTCAAATAAATAAATAAAATCTTAAAAAAAAAAAAAAAGATTGTATTTATTTATTTATTTATTTATTTGACATAGAGAGAGAGCAAAAGCAAGGGGAACAGCAGACAGAGGAAAAGGAAGAGGTAGGCTCCCTGCTGAATAAGGAACCCCACTTGAAACTTGATCCCACTGGGATCATAACCTGAGTTGCAGGCTGACACTTACCTGACCGCAGCCACCCAGGCACCCAGGAGATAAACTTTTAAAAATTAATTACAACCAAGGGGCGCCTGGGTGGCTCAGTTGGTTAAGCGACTGCCTTCGGCTCAGGTCATGATCCCGGAGACCCAGGATGGAGTCCCACATCAGGCTCCCTGCTCGGCGGGAAGCCTGCTTCTCCCTCTCCCACTCCCCCTGCTTGTGTTCCATCTCTGGCTGTGTTTCTCTCTGTCAAATAAATAAATAAAATCTTTTAAAAAAAAAATTCATTACAACCCAAGGTATGAAACAAATGTCCCTGAGCCGATATTGATAAAAATAAATAAATAAATAAATGTGGAAGAAGCGGCAAATCTTCCTTACAGAAGATTTCTAAATAATTTAAGTAAATGTTCACCTCTCCGGGACTTAAAGCTTAATTTCCCCACCCCCATTCCTTTTACTTCATAACTTGGTTCCAAAGAACAGAATATGGAAAGAGGAAGAAAAAGGTAACTTTCCATTAAAGAGGCTTGGCAAGCACTACCTTGTCCATGCAATCAGGATAACACCATCAGGGATCAACCAGGTGAACAGCGTGTTATCTCTCACAGGATGTGATAAGAAAGATACTTCACTTCTGTAGTGTTCTTCCCCAACATCCACAGTCTCAGTGTAACCAGGAGAAAAACATTAGACATACTCAAATTGAGGGACAATCTATAAAATACTTGACCAGTAGTCCTCAGAATTATCAGTCATAAAAAACAGGGAAAGACTGAAAACATTGTCAAAGACCACAGGAGGCTAAGTGTGGTAATAATGGGAAACAGATATTTGGTCTTTGTCCCTGGTTCCTGGCATACAGCTCCTAAAAATCTTTGGACTATCCAGATAAAAAGAGGGCCTCTATATGCTAATCAGATGGCTGGTGGCTGGGAGATCCTTATATAGCTTCAGAATAAAGGCTGTTCACTAGAAAGCATGATTGGGGTTTGGCACTTTCAGCTCCACCTCTGACCTCTAAGGAGGGAAGAGGACCCGGACACAGAGTTAATCACCAGTTGACCAATCGTGCCTACACATAATGAAACTTTCAGGAATCCCTGGGTAGCTTAGCTGGTTAAGTCTCCGACTCTTGGTCTCAGCTCAGGTCATGATCTCAGGGTACTGGGATCAAGCCCCACATGAGGCTCTGCCCTCAGTGAGGAGTCTGCTTGAGATTCCCTCTCCCTCTCCCTCTGCCCCTCCTGCTTGTGCTCTCTCAAATAAATAAATCTTTAAAAAATATACATAAATACTTTTAATAATTATTAAATCACAAATATATCTTAATATGAAAAATGTAGACAGGTTACATTTACTAGTCACAATTCAATAAAACTTGAGATGTACTCAAGCAAATAACCAGAAGAAATCATGTCATGCCTATTAAAAAATAATATTCGAGGGGCACCTGGGTGGCTCAGTGGTTAAGCCTCTGCCTTTGGCTCAGGTCATGATCCTGGAGACCCAGGATCGAGACCCGCATCAGGCTCCCTGCTCGGCGGGAAGCCTGTTTCTCCCTCTCTCACTCCCCCTGCTTGTGTTCCCTCTCTCGCTGTGTTTCTCTCTGTCAAATAAATAATCTTTAAAAAAAAAATTCGATATTTGCAAATGACATATCAGATAAAGGGCTAGTATCCAAAATCTATAAAGAACTTATCAAACTCAACACCCAAAGAACAAAGAATCCAATCAAGAAATGGATAGAAGACATGAACAGGCATTTCTCCACAGAAGACATCCAAATGGCCAACAGACACATGAAAAGTGCTCAACATCACTGAGCATCAGGAAAATACAAATCAAAACCACAGTGAGATATTACCTCACACCAGTGAGAATAGCTAAAATTAATCGGTCAGGAAATGACAGGTGTTGGCGAGGATGCGGAGAAAGGGGAACACTACTACATGGTCGCTGGGAATGTAAGCTGATGCAGCCACTCTAGAACACAGTATGGAGGTCCCTCAAAAAGTTGAAAACAGAGCTACCCTATGATCCAGCAATTGCACTATACTGGGTATTTATTCTAAAGATACAAATGTTGTGATCCAAAGGGGCATGTGCCTGAATGTTTTTAGCAGCAATGTCCAATAGCCAAACTATGGAAAAAGCCTAGATGTCCATCACAGATGAATGGATAAAGAAGATGCGGTATATACATACACACACACACACACACACACAGTTGAATACTATGCAGCCATCAAAAAACCCTGAAACCTTGCAATTTCCAAAAATGTGGCTAGAACTAGAGGATATTATGCTAAGTGAAATAAGTCAATCAGAGAAAGATAATTATCATATGCTTTCTGTGATATGAGGAATCTGAGAGGCAGGGCAGGAGGTCATGAGGGGAAGAAAGGGAAAAATGAAATAAAATGGGACTGGGGAGGGAGACAAACTATAAGAGACTTTTAATCTCAGGAAACAAACTAGGGTTGTGAGGGGATCAGGGCTGGGGGGAGAAGAGATGGTGGCTGGGTGATGGACATTGGGGAGGATATGTGCTATGGTGAGTACTGTGAATTATGTAAGACTGAAGAATCACAGACCTGTACCCCTGAAACAAATAATATATTATATGCTAATAAAAAAATACTCTTCCAAAGAACTCTTAAGTCAAAGAACAAATCAAAATTAAAATTAGAAATTTAAAAATAAACGCAATGAAATCCCTTTATATAAGAATCTATTACTGGAAAGGCCAAAGCTATAAACTTTACAGTCTGAAATTATTTTTTTGTTATTTTATTGTTCAATAATTATTTTATTGTTCAGCAAGAAAATCTGGAACAAAATTAACCATTCAATTCAAAGAACTAGAAAAAATGACAAAATTAACCAAAAGATTATAGGAGGAATTTAAAAATGCAAAAGAATAAACAAACATATTAAGGAAAAACCTCAGGAACTAATAAATAAACCAAGCACAAGTTTTTAGAAAGATCAGTAAAAACGAACATACCTTTTTTTTTTTAAGATTTTATTTATTTATTTGACAGAGAGAGATCACAAGTAGGCAGAGAGGCAGGCAGAGAGAGGAGGAAGCAGGTTTCCCGCTGCACAGAGAGCCCAATGCAGGCCCCTACCCCTGGACCCTGAGATCATGACCTGAGCTGAAGGCAGAGGCTTAACCCGCTGAGCCATCCAGGTGCCCATAAACAAACATACCTTTAATAGGCCTAAAGAAAACTCAAGGGAAGAAAGAACTCACAAAAAAACAGCATTTGGAATAAGAAAGGGAATGCAGCTACATACATGATAGAATCTTAAGGAGTGACCAGTTACTTGTTATCCTGGAATGGATCCTTAAACAGAAAAAGGACACCAGTGAAGAAAGTGGTAAAATCAGAGTAAAGTCTGGCCCTTAGTGAACAGCTCTGTACCAATGTTGATTTTTTAGTTTTGACAAATATACATGGTAACATAAGCTAACATCTGGGGAAACTGGGTCAGTGATATACAGGAATTCTCTGCATTACCTATGCAACTTTTCTGTAAATCTAAAATTATTCCAAAAGAAAACATTTTAAAAGAAAGTAACCAGTGAAAATCTGGGGGAAGAAAAGATGTCCTTCACAATGGCACCAAAAGCAATACAATATCTTGGAATAAATGCCGGAAATGTGTAAACCCATACATAATTTAAATAAATCAGTAAGGCTGTGCTAGAAGACATTAAAAAAATAGATAATAATGGTGGTTTCCGGGGGTTAGAGGAGGAGGAGGGCACAGGGAATCACTGCTTAACGGATACAGAGCTTAAGTTTAAAAAACTGCTGGAGATGGATGCTGGTGATAATTGCACAACAATGTGAATATACTTAATGCCACTGAACTGTACACTTACAATGGTAACATGGTAAGTTTTGTATTCTATTTTACCCTCAATAAAAAAAGAATATACCATATTCCTAAATAGGAAAGCTCAGTATCATAAACATGTCAATTATTTCCAAATGATGAATCTAAAATGTAATATAATTGTAATAATATCTTAAAATGATTGATTTTTTTTTTACTTAGTTCTATGATTCATTTCCTCAGGAAAAAAGGGTTGGAGCTATGCCTCACATCTTACAACAAAATATATTTCAGATAGAGAAAAGATGTTCAGAAACAGAAAATGAAATCCTTAAATTACTAAAAGAAATCACAGGAGAGGGAACCTGAGTGGCTCAGTTGGTTAAGAGTCTGCCTTCAGGGCGCCTGGGTGGCTCAGTGGGTTAAAGCCTCTGCCTTCAGTTCAGGTCATGATCTCAGAGTCCTGGGATTGAGGCGGGCATCCGGCTCTCTGCCCAGCAGGGAGCCTGCTTCCTCCTCTCTCTCTCTGCCTGCCTCTCTGCCTACTTGTGATCTCTCTCTGTCAAATAAATAAATAAAATCTTAAAAAAGAAAAAAAAAAGTCTGCCTTTAGCTCAGGTCATGAGATCAGGGTCCTGGGATTGAGTCCTGCCTCCGGCTCCCTACTCAGCGTGAAGCCTGCTTCTCCCTCACCTCCCCCATTGTGCTCTCTGTCACTATCTCTGTCTCTCTCAAATAAATAAAATCTTTTTTAAAAAAATCACAGGAGAAATTTTAAAAATAATCACAAAGTGGGAAAAACCTTCAATGTGACACCAAGTCTGTAAGCTATTAACATTTTTTGGATAAAGCTGAAATACACAATAAAACAATGAACAACAAACTAGGAAAAAATATTTGGAAGTAACATCCCAGGAAGAACATTAATTTCCCTAAAGCATTCATCAGAACACTTACATCAAAGAGTAACTGGTCAAACAGACTTGCATACAAAAATTACCATTTGGAGTTTTACAACATACACTAGTACACTAAAGTTCAAAATCCTGTAGTAAAGCATTTTCCAACTTTATGAGAACACTGAACCTTTTCTTTTGGGCCACGTGTTAACACCTTGCAGAACATATAAATATTGGGAACTGCTTATCTAATAGTTCTTAGTATTCTCAGGGAAATTCGTACTTCTGTGTCACCACATTGATTAAAAATGAAATCATGTATCTCTTGCACCAAATATGTTTACATTTATCTGTGGGGATTACTTACTTGTTAAGCAAGTTCCAAATCTAGGATTTTTATCAGAGTTCCAATCTCACCCCTCACCACCACAAGGAAAGTTCGAATACCAACATTCAAGGGTCAGAGGTGGAGAAAACAAAAACCAAAAGAGGTTTCTTTTTTTTTTTAAGATTTTATTTTTTAAGTAATCTCTACACCCATCGTGGGGCTTGAATTCACATCCCTGCGATCACGAGTCACATGCTCTACTGACCCAGCCAGGCACCCCAAGGGTGGGTTTCTTAAAGGCTACCTTTTACATTATAATTCAGTTACCTTACTAAACAGTGCCTTTTAAGTAGGTAAATATAGTTAAGCAAATTTTGAGGCAAAGACTAAGCTGCCTATAAACAGAATCATATACTGTATTATGTAATACCTTATTGCATAAACAAAGTCAAGATAAATTACTGACAGAACAGCACTGTGTTTTAATTAAACAATCATACACCCAAGTTACTGTGTTCATACTCAATATCTCATCAGATCCTCACTATGAAATACCTAAAAGTAGGCAGGATAGAGTTTACTGTTCCCACCTTACAAATAAGAAAACTAAAGTTTTGATGATTTTCCTAAAGGAAATAAGGAAATATTAAGAACTTAGCAGAAATCCAGGTCCACTTACTCTTCTACATTGTGTGTATAGATAAATATCAACAATTAATGCTAAAAAAATTTGTTGAATTCTCTATTAAGCATTTGTACAAGGAAGTATTTTAATTTCAAGTATCATATAATAAATACCTGGAGGTTATGCTCAAAGCAGGTCAAGGTTTTATTAAATAGACTGAGGAAGTATTGTGTGCTATTTGATAATTCTTCACTTTTGTTCGTTAAACAATCTGTCAAAAAAACAGAAACATATGTTAATATATCTCCAGTAACAATTATAAACGGCCAGTTATCTCTCAAGCAATCATCTTCTGTTTCAAACTACAGTATTCTTTATTCAAACAAGCACTGTGTGTTCCACATAAAAGAATTTTTCAAATACATGAAGCTTACCTCTTTTAGTTTCTAAAAGGTATTTTTTACACCATAACCATTTTCGCAAAACCTTAAAATAATCACATACTCTCCTCTATGAAAACAATACACCAAGTAAAATTTAAATTGATTTTTGATGTGCTGCAAAGTCTTGCTCATGAACATCAGCTACCAAATGTTGACTTCACAAGAATACTTAGTGCTGTTTAGGCATCAGACTGCTCATCCTACATTAATTTAACCTAAGTTCATATGCTTTTTGAGCTCTTTGTGTGTCAAATTTAGTAGTTCTGTGTCTCTTCCATCTTTGCTTCTATTGCATCTAACAGGGTCACTTTTTCCAATTTGCTCTTTCAAATCTATTGAGTTGTGGGATCTGAGAAACAAGCTGGTAAGAATTTGGCTTAAAATACTGATTAAAGGGCCTTTAAGCAAAGTCTGGAAATGAAAAAGAATTATTTTACATGTTTTTTTTTTTAATCTAAAATAAATTAGATTCCTCTGCAACCTGATACTCTTGCTTAACTAACATTAGCTCGAGTTCATTCTTCTTGCTTTCTGTATCTCTAGGATATAGGTGCAAGTGCCTGGCTTCATATCCTGAAACTTGTGGTCAGCCACTTCAATAAACTCCTTCGGAGTCCTTGCCATCCTTACATTCCACATACTCACAAATATCTCCAATCCTGGGCAAACTCTGGTTACTTTCTCTACTTCTATTTGTAGCCCACCATTACAGAAAATTCCAAGGTTATAATTAAAGGACTCAATTCCAATGTTAACCTCAGGGCCACAAAACAATCCTTGTAGACACCCTACCAATTACTCCACAAGAAATGTTCCAAATATTTTCTATTCTCTCGTACCTACTCAACCCTACTCTTGCCCTTAATTTCAACTAATGGCTGTGTATTATACCCACTCGGGGCCATGTAATATGATCTCTCTCAACTGGGAGTGGACAGGAGAGGAAGCTATTGCAATTATCCAGGAGAAAGGTGGCAATGCAAACAGAAAGAATGGAAAAGAGACAGGTGGAATAGGTAGTAAAAGGTACTAGAATATAGCCCTCTCAAAATATGCCTCTTTGGCATACAAACTATTATTTTTTTTATTCTTTTTTAAAAAAAATTTTTTTAAAGATTTTCTTTATTTATTTAACAGAGAGATCACAAGTAGGCAGAGAGGCGGGCAGAGAGAGGAGGAAGCAGGCTCTCTGCTGAGCAGAGAGCCCGATGCAGGCCTCGATCCCAGGACCCTGAGATCATGACCTGAGCTGAAGGCAGAGGCTTTAACCCACTGAGCCACCCAGGCGCCCCAGACTATTACTTTTCTTAAGATATATTTATTTATTTGAGAGGGTGGGGGAGGGGGCAGAGGTAGAGGACAGACAGTCTCAAGTAGACTCCAGCCTAGACTCAGAGCCAATCTCACAACCCTGACATCATGACCTGGGCCAAAATGAGTAGTTGGCTGCTTAATCAAGTGAGCTACACAGGTGCTCCTGGCATATCAACCATTGGGAAATAGCAGAAGCAGGAAAAAAGCTCTAAAAACAGAGAACACCATTATGTTTTGTAAGAATTATTTACATTTATAAAGAAAATTTCCATTTGTAAAGATGTCTCCTTCCGGGTGAAAGGAAGAGGACTCTAACAACGCTAACCAATGGAAAGGCTCTAACTTAAATCTGCATAATCAACCTGAATAAACAAGCCCAGTTTACCATACTTGACCCAGTTACCTTCCCATAACTTGCCTCTTCCACCCAGAAGTACCAAACCCCTCTCCTTTTGACTGGCCTAAAATGATGTATAAACCCAAATTCTAGCCATCCATTTGGATTACTCCCAAATGTCCCTCCCATCACTGGGACATGTTAATAAACTTCTTTTTGTTTTTCTCAATCTGTTTTTGGCCAGTCTAATTTAGAATTCCAGCCAGAGAACCTAAAACGGGTAGAGGAAAGAAGTTTTTTTCCCCCTCCCCTACTGGAGACATGAGGCTGAGACATACTATGAGATATGCATGTGCTCTCTCATAATATTAAGAGGCAGGCACAATCATTATCTCCATTCTCTAAATAACGAACAGAAGCTTGGAGCAATTAAGGAAGTTGTCTATGGCCACAAAACCGTTATGTGAAAAACCTAAAACTCCTATTCAGTCTGATTCCTGAGCCTGCATTTCCAAACACTGTGAAACCAATAAACTATTCAAATCTATATTCTTTTTTTTTTTTTTTTAAGATTTTACTTTTAAGCAATCCCCATCCAACATGGGGCTCAAACTCACCACACCGAGATCAAGAGTTGCAGGCTCCTCCAGCTGAACCTGCCAGGCGCCCCTGGCATCTATATTCTAAACCATTAAAGTTTAATCCTAGGAATCAACAAATACATGCCACCGCTCCTCCTTCCACTACCTATAGATATCTTACACCACACAGGGATTCAGGCAGTCACTACCAACAGATCAGTGTTGGCAACTGACATGAGCCTTGAACCTGGCGAGCAGGAGCACAGCAACTAGCATGGTAAAACTCCCTTGTGCAAATTAGAGAAAGACATCCTCTCTGGGTAGATTAATTGCAAAAAGGCACTTTTGCCTCCAGAAGCTGAGCTGGAATTCAGCCCTATTCACCCCCATTATGCCCTAGTGCAGGGCTTGGTGTGCACATGGTATGCATGGAAACCTGCTGATGAACCTATTCCTACAGTCTTTCCCTCTCTGAACTCTTAGACTCTGCGTTCTCCACATCTTTATCTTCTCAGGAATGTGAGTCCCATTCACAGCAATAAAGTAATATACTGAAGATCATCCGTCAAGTTAGTAAGGCACTGAAATACAAAATATACTTTCAGACTTTCAATTAAATGGTCTCTTCATTATACCACTTTTTCTTTAGGATTTGAAAACGTTACTCCATCTGCCAACTTTCACAAAGTTCACACACTCAATTCTTTTTAAAGAATTAAAATTGGGGCGCCTTGGTGGCTCAGTTGGTTAAGCGACTGCCTTCGGTACAGGTCATGATCCTGGAGACCCGGGATCCAGCCCTGCATCGGGCTTCCAACTCAGCGGGAAGCCTACTTCTCCCTCTCTCACTCCCCCCTGCTTGTGTTCCATCTCTAGCTGTGTTTCTCTCTGTCAAATAAATAAATAAAATCCTTAAAAAAAAAAAAAAGAATTAATTTTTTTTTAAAAAGATAACCTAAGCCCCTCTTAATCCTGGTTTAATGTCACCACAAAGTAGCCTTGAATCCTTTCATGTATGAGGCAGTACATAATATATAAAAACAAACACAACTACAAATATGCAGAATATTAGTCTATTGGTCTAAAAGATTAAACAGGTTTTCTGTTTTTGTAGTTGATATTTTTCAGGGAGTAGTGGGACTACAATTTCATCCACACCAATTGCACGTCTATGTTAATGAGCCATGTCATGACAACTGACACAGTATAGGGATAGATGAGTGTGTGTGGGTCTCTGTACTCTAACAGTATAAAACATATTAAGTATATAAAGCAGTATAAAGAACATAAATGTGAGAGAGCAGTGGCAATTTCTTCTCTACACAGTATGTAACTGAAGTAATTTCTTTGTAAAAAAAGTAATTTGTAGGATAATTATGAAAAATAAAAACAAATGAAAAAATCATTTATAAAGGAAGCTTCCTCTGAACAAAAGAACTTAATCTCTTCTATTTTACTGACAACCAGTCCTTTTCATTTAAAATAATTTGAAAATTAAACTAAAAGCTAATATAGACTGGTCATCTTGTTAAGTACCACATTAATGCAGTGCCATCAAAATTTTTTCAATGATCATTAGAGAGTGGTATTATAAAGCACAAAGGAGTTCATTTATAAAACAGGATTTAAAATGTCTCCATTATTAAAAAGCCCTGACTTTCTCATTTAAAATAAAGGAACTCTAGTAAAATTCGTCTTTTATGCTTTTGTAGGAATTGGGAGCATAATATTATAAGCAGTGAGAAGCTATATATTTTAGAAATTAGTAAGTTAAGGAATATTAGTAATAATAAAGCTTCCTATAAGCACTAAGTGAAGTGGTTATTATGAATTTTCCACATCTCAGATAATCAATGCAGCCTCATCAAGGACAGATTAGCATAGCTTCTTTCTCAGTGAGGGCTCAAGCATCAGCTCAAGAGGCATTCTTAAAGGTGTAGAGGATTCAAGTTAAGCTACATAGACCTAAATTATCACGACAGAAATTATTAGCATCTTTAGATAAAGTATTTGGCATCTATTAGGAGTTTGTATAAAGATCTCTGCTGCTTTACAGAACTAGTTTTATAGAAAACAAGAGACAATCACCAATTTCTGAAAAATAGGGCAAGCTTCACAAAATATAATATAAACTACGAGAACTTCGTACCTGAAGAACATAATTAAGTTTAATGAGTATGAAAATGAAAACTTTTTAAATTATAAGATACAAATAAGTGAGTCTAATGCTAAGTAAATTACCATGTAGATAAAATGAGAAAGAGGGGTTCTGCTTAACTGAGCTTTTGGTTAACCATGAGGTTTTAGGAGTGCCTGGGTGGCTCAGTCGTTAAGCGTCTGCCTTTGGCTCAGGTCAGGATCCCAGGGTCCTGGGAGCAAGCCCCACGTCCAGCTCCCTGCTCAGAGGGAAGCCTGCTTCACCCTCTCCCATTCCCCTTGCTTGTGTTTCCTCTCTTACTCTCTCTCTCAAATAAATAAAATCTTAAAAAAAAAAAAACATGAAGTTTTACTATTGACTTAAAAAAATTTTTTTTCATTTATTTATTTGTGACAGAGAGAGAGAGAGAGAGAGAGAGAGAGAGAGAGAAAGGGTGTGCAGGGACATGAGCAGGGGGAGGGGCAGAGGGAGAAGTGGACTTCCTGCCAAGGGGGGAGCCGGATGTGGGCCCAATCCCCAGACTCCAGAATCATGACCTGAGCTGGCTTAACTGACTGAGCCACTCAGGCACCCCTTAATATTGACTTTTAAAAAATTAAAACACAGTAAATGAAGGGTGATAGAATGTACCTTTCTAAAATATGCCTCTTTGCCTTAAGGATTATTTTGAGCAAAAATCACTTGAAAGGGGCACCTGGGTGGCTCAGTTGGTTAAGTGACTGCCTTCAGCTCAGGTCATGATCCTGGAGACCCAGGATCGAGGCCCAAGCAGGAAGCCGGCTTCTCCCTCTCTCAGTCCCTCTGCTTGTGTTCCCTCTCTCACTGTGTTTCTCTCTGTCAAATAAATAAATAAAATCTTTAAAAAAAAATCACTTGAAAAACAGCAAACGCAGAGAGCTTTCTGTGAATTGCCCTTTATCTACCTAAAGACAGATCTTCCAAGTCAAACTCAATTATCATAAATTCCTTCCCTGGAAGATTGACTCTTATCACAGGAAACAATGGAACAAAAGTGAGAGTCCAGGAATAAAATAAAACCCAGCTGAATTCGTAGCAAGAGAATAATGGTGATTGCCAGGGGCTGGAGGAAATAGGGAGATGTTTGTCAAAGAATACACCTCCAGTTCTAAAATAAGTAAGTCCCAGGAATTTAATGTATAGCATGGTGATTATAGTTAGCAATACTGCCTTATATACTTATATATTTGAAAGTTGCTAAGAGAGTAAATCTTAAACTTTCTCACCACAAAAAAGAAATGGTAATTATGTGGTACATTACACTTCACACCATTGTGGTAATGATTTTGCAATACAGATCAAACCAATACACTGTATGCCTTAATCTTATGTTATGTCTATTATATTTCAATAAAGTTCAAAAAAGAAAAAACAGAGAACCAAAACACTTTACTATAAAACAATCCATGGTCTCATCAAAGCTTGTGAGCCTGCTTATTATTCAACTGTCAAGATGCACATGATAACTAAGAAGCATGTCAATAAGGCTACCCCTATGTAAACAATACACTTTTGATAACAGCTTTAAATTCTGTATAGGGGAAATATTAATATATTTCCTTACTACTTAACAGTCTCCACAAGAACTAGTTACCATGTTATTTGTAATGTGAACTGGAAGAGGTAAGCTGTTAACACTTCTTTTAAGTCTCCACCAATTTCCAGAACCTTCTTTCCTACCAAGACTATTATTATTCAAAGACATAGGAATTCTAAAGATAAAAGAGAAAGGTACATGGATGTCACTCTCTTTTTTATTGCATTTCTAATCTTCCTTTCATCAACTAATAACTGCAGAGACAAGATATTAACCCACAGCTAGATCAAGTAGGAAGGAAATGTGGTTTATGGCAGTATATTAATTTTAATAATATTCTTCTAAACAATATTTTAGCTTTTCTATTTTCATATCTTTAATAATCTTTTTATAGATTTTGTATTTATTTATTCATTTTAGAGAAAGAGAGAGAGGGGAGGGGTAAAGGAGGACAGAGAGGGACAAGTAGACTCCACACTGAGACTGGTTTGGATCTTAAGACCCTGAGATCATGACCTGAGCCAAAACCAAGAGTCAGGTGCTCAATCAAATGAACCACCCAGATGCCCCTTTAATAATCTTTTTAAATGTTTCTTTGTATTTTCATATTTTAAGTAATACTCTTTTTTAAAAATAGCCTCCTAAATTCACTTAAAAAGATTTTTACCATATAATAATAGTTCTGCATTTGCTAGCAGAGAGGATGAAAAAAATTGTCATTTTTTTATCAAAAGATATATTCTTACAAAATGGATCATATATTGGTTTAACTCTCCATTAAAAATTTTTTTAAACATATCAGTACTTTTTGTTCACGCTTCATCATTTTTTTCCTTCCTATTTTATCTTTTAGGTGCTAGAATGAATGAATTCTCTATTATTCACCACTAAAGATCCTTATTGCTGGGCTCACCCATCAGGGTGTATTTGCAAATTTAATTAATTAGATCATCACAAAAAAGGTAATGGAGACAAATGGGTTAGTGGCTTGAATTTAATAATTTCACACAAGTTCTGAGAAAACTGTTTTTCTTTGTATTTAAATAAAAAGGCAAATAATCCATAAAATTTTTTTGAAAATTTGTATTGTAATTTTCATGTATATACTGTAGAGGAAAAATAATTTTCCTTCTATTTTTCTAGGTTCTCAGCTGGGACTCCTGTAACAAAAGATAGGTAACAAGAGAAAGACAAAGAAAAGTTTGTTAGCTTGTATCTCTCATTTACACATGACAGACACACAGGAAATATGAGTAACTCAAAGAGATGGCTTAGAATTCTGCCTTAAATGTCACCTTCAGCTAAAAAGAAAGAAGAGTATGAGGGAGGCTGGTTATAAAGATAAATGTAAGGTTTGTTATGTAGATGTATGTTCCTGCCTTTTCCATTTTTAAGATTCATTTGTGACTTACAGTCATCTGTTTTTTGGTACAGAGAAGGAAATACTCTTATGGAGATTTCCTTTATAAATACAAATTTCCCTTATAAAACGGTTACTTTTAGTCTGTCTTCAGAGCCTCACCTGTGTCTGCTGTTTATCAAAATAATCAGCTCAAAATTATCTTCATACCAAAGAGGCACATTTTGGGTGGTATATTCTGGTCTCCTACAGTCATATTTTGGAGTAGTATTTACTATTTTTGTATAGTACCAAATTACAGCATCCAAGCAAACTTTTGACCAGGCATAATTCCTTTAAAATTAATATGACTACTGTCTTCCATTTATTAAAAAAGTAAACATTCCTTGTATTCTTCTACATTATTTCTAAAGGTCTACGATTTAAAAAACAATGAATAGGTAGGAAATAGATTTTCTTTTAAGTGCTTAAGTAATTGGAAACCTTTATCTTCATTAAGAAAATAAGTCAGGGGCGCCTGGGTGGCTCAGTTGGTTAAGCAACTGCCTTCGGCTCAGGTCATGACACCGGAGACCCTGGATGGGGCCCCACATCAGGCTTCCTGCTCAGCGGGAAGCCTGCTTCTCCCTCTCTCACTCCCCCTGCTTGTGTTCCCTCTCTGGCTGTGTTTCTCTCTGTCAAATAAATAAAATCTTTAAAAAAAAAAAAAAGAAAGAAAGAAAAAAGAAAAAGAAAATAAGTCAGGGTGCCTGGGTGGCTCAGTTAGTTACGCATTCAACTTTTGGTTACAACTCAGGTTGTATACTTAGGGACTTGAGATCAAGCCCCACATCCAGCTCTGTACTCAGCACAGAGAGAATTAAGATTTTCTCTCCCTCTTCCTTTGCCCCTCTCCATCTCAAATAAATAAATAAATAAATCTTTTTAAAAAGAAAAAAAAGAGTAAAGATCCCATAAAATTAGTGTTTAATATCTCTGGTTGCTAGAGATGCAATTTCATGAGAACCTGATGTCAGATCACTGCCGAGCATTTGCATTTTCCTAGAAAATGTGCCACTCTTTAAAATTTTTTTCACATTATCTAGTTTTAATTTTATGTTGTATTAATTGTTCTTTAGAAAAGGAGAGTATTTTACATTTACGTTTTTAGTGAAAGATTAGGCTTTCCATAATATCAAGCATGTATTAGCATAAATGCACTTTGCTTCTTTCACCTGACCACATCTTCACCAAATTAATTTTAATTAGGAAGTAACCATTTCATTTGTTCTTCAAAAGTAGTTCAATCAAGGAATATTTTCAAGATAGGACAGCTCACAGAAAAACAAAGTTATCCTAAGAATTTATTTTAAAGAGTTTTAAGTAATATACAGTAAATATACAGCAAAATGTTTTCGTTTTTTTAATTAAGTGGAAAAGAAAGCTACTTTGAATTAGTGAAGTCTTTGTCACAAAACATCTTTTAAACATGCTTCACCTCTCAAGTATAAAAATTAAGTCACATCAGTCAAAAGAAGTAAACTCCAATATATATCCCATTTATTCTAAGTAATTTTAAATTATTTATAACATATTTTTTTTCTGTATCAATGGATTTAAGGGTTTAAGAATACTTAAAAATAGCTCTCCTATATAGGTTAAGGAAACTGTTCAATCATATTTATATTAGAAACTTTTACACCAAAAAAGTGTAAGGACAAAAGCAAGCAAGCAAGCAAGCAAGCAAGCAAGCAAGCAAGAAAGAACTGTCAGCCAACATTCTGTTCAAATTACCAGAAAATCTGAATTAATAGAGACAAAACTAAAAGAGTCAATATTCAATATACCATGATGTACTACAAATAACAGAAACTTAGCAGGGATCTTTTTGCCATTCAGTTTTTCTCATATGAACTAAACAAAAAGACAAGTCCTTCGAAAAGCTAAACTCATTAAGGATTTACAGGTACACAGATATTTTAATCCTGTTGATTTCTCCTGCCCATGCCCTAATTTGTTTTCTTTGTTTCTTGCCTAAACTATTTTGTAGTAACTTCCTCATTGGTCTCTCTCTTCCTCTTCCAGTGGGATTCCATAAAAAGGTAAAATAAAGGGTCTTTGTAGTAATAAAAAAAAAAAAAACAAACCTACAGATGGTGACTATAGCTACTGTGGTGAGCACTGAGTAATGTAGAGAATTGTCGAATATGAAAGTTGCACCCCTGGGGCACCTGGGTGGCTCAGTAGGTTAAGCGACTGCTTTTGGCTAAGGTCATGATCCTGGAGACCTGGGATGAAGCCCCACATCAGGCTTCGGAAAGCCTGCTTCTCCCTCTCTCAGTCCCTCTGCTTGTGTTCCCTCTCTGGCTGTGTTTCTCTCTGTCAAATAAATAAATAAAATCTTTAAAAAAAAAAAAGGAAAGAAAGTTGCACCCATGAAACTAATAACATTGTAGGTCAACTATACTTCAATAACTTTTTATGAAATACATTAAAAAAAAACCTTGGAAAGTGCTAGGTTAAATGTTAAAAAAATTTTTAACCTGTAGTACTTCTTACTGCCTTTAATATTTCATGTATATTGCAAATGTCCAAAATACTGTAGTATACAACCATTTCTTAATAAAATGCTTGTGATAAACTACTGTATCAGTCAAGGTCCTACTTTCCTTTCCCAACTTTACCTACTACTGTGCTTCCAGACCCTGGAACACTTACTACTCTTTTACACCTCTGTGCCTCTGTCCATGATGCCTTGCTCTCTGCAGTGTCCTTTCTCTCATCTCTACTTACTGAAATCACGCCTAGCCATAAAGGTATAGGATCCAAAGGTACAACCTCCAGGAAGTCATTTCAAATTCTCCCCAATTTATTTTCTACCTCCCCCAAGGATTCTATATCTTTATTAAAGCATTTATTTGTCTGCCTTAGGTTATCCTATAAACATAATTTTCACACACACCCCTAAATTATAAGGCATGGAAAGTAAGAACTGCCTGGTACACAGCTGGTATTCAAAACACAAACTGAAATAGTGGTTTTAATTTTTCCAAAGAGTGCATGAAAATAGATCTCACTGTGTTATACAAATACATATACACTTGCAAAACCGGTAAAACAGATGTTACCACCTCCCATCACCACCATTTGACAGATTATAAACATCATAAATATTACTATATTAAACAGTTAACATTTCTTCAACATTATGTGCCAGCTACTCAGCTAAGTTCTTTGCACAGTATTTTTCATTTAATCCTAAAAAAAATCTTATAAGGTAAGTTCCATTATTATCCCCAATTCATGCCCAAATCAGATGAGGAAACTGAAGATCCAAGAGAAGTTACAAGCCCAAGGTCTAACTGCTAGTGAGTTAAGGCTAGGAAGTGGCAGAGTTTAGAATCAAGGCCATCTGACTGCAAAGTTCACCCTGTTAACTGCGACACTTTCCTGCCTTTCAGTATTTGGCCAAGTAATTCCCACTAATAAACCTTGATGCTAATTGTAGTTCATTTAAACTTACTAATAAAAAGTATTATCTAGCTTCAAATATCTCAAAATTCACTAAAATAAAAGCTAACATCTATACTATTGAACCATAACTACAGCATGAAAATGAAAGAATTACTTACTTGCACAATTTGCCTTCTGCCACGTGGAATTAAAAAACTCAGAAAGAATCACAACTATCTGCATTCTATCTGCCATTAAGAGACTTCTGGCACAACTATGACTCTCTGACGTATTCTGTGACAAAAAGAGAAAAATACAATCTGAGTATTTTTAGACTTCCCAAACAACAGCTTTAGGCAAAAAAACAAACAACAAAAACCTTATAAAAATAACCAAAATATTTATTAAAAGCATTTTTAACATTGTTTTATATAATCAAATAATGATGTCATTAAAACAACCGTAATAAAACAAAAGCAGCTAAACCTTTATTGATACCAGGTTCACCGCCAAGGGAAGAAAATCTTTGCTTCTTAAATAAATACTTGCTTCTGTTGAACAATGTCTGCCACTCAGGCCCAATTGTGTGCATATTTCTTACTTTTTATAACTGGGAAAAAATTCTGGAAAGCTTTCATCAAAATGTAGTACTGGTTATCTCTGAATAATGGAAATACAGTGATTTTCATTTTCTTTTTTGCCTCTTTTACACTACAATTTTCTACAATGAACATATACTATTTACATAATTCAATCTGGTGAGTAAATAATTACAAAATATTTAAGTGTCATCTTCCGGGAAATTTTTGGTTCAAAACCTTATAAATAACAAGAAAATGGGACACACCAATTTGTAACCAAATAGTTTATACCCACATAGAATATGCTTTCCACAGGTCGTTTTTTTTTAAGATTTTATTTATTTGATACAGAGAGACACAGCGAGAGTGGGAACACAAGCAGGAGGAGTGGGAGAGGGAGAAACAGGCTTCCCAACAAGCAGGTGGCTCAACGGACGCAAGGAGCCTGATGTGGGGCTTGATCCCAGGACCCTGGGATCATGACCTGAGCCAAAGGTAGACGCTTAACAACTGAGCCACCCAGGTGCTCCTCCACAGATTATTTTAATAATGAAACTCATGCTATGCAAAAAAAGTAAATCCAAGTTCCTAAATTATTTGATCCTTATTGATTTCTTTTCCCTTTTGCCCTAGGCAAGCAATCGTCATGTTGACCCTTCATTCTTTCAGTCACTTAACACTTACTAGTTACTTACCAGGCACTCTAAGAATCCTGGAGTTCTGAGGACACAGTAAGTATAAGGGAATGTCATAAACACATTTCAAGAATCTCCCTACTGCCTGGCTGGCTCAGTCCTTAAGCCTCTGACTTCTGCTCAGGTCATGATCTGGGAGCATCAGGCTCCCTGCCGGGCGGGAAGCCTGCTTCTCCCTCTCTCACTCCCCCTGCTTGCTTTCCCTCTCTCGCTGTGTTTCTGTCAAATAAATAAATAAAATCTTTAAAAAAAAAAAAAAAAAAAAAAAAAAAGAACCTCTACCAAATCCTGTCAATTCTCCCTCTGACCAAAAAAAAAAAAAAAATCCACCTCTTACATATCTCTGAAATCTATCCATTCCCCACCCCCCCGTGTAGCCTAGCCACCATTCCTCACATCACTCCAAGAGTCTCTTAATTCATCTCCCACACCTACTCTTCCCCTTCCTTCCCCATCTCCTGTTCCCTCCACTTTCTCTCATGTAATAAGAATGGTTGTTTAAAAGTACAAATCTGATCACGTCATTCTACAGAATTAAACCTCTCAATAACATTTCACTGCTTCAACATGAAAGTCTAAAACCCGTAACATACCCAATAAGGTCCACATGACCCAGTACCTGCCTACTTCTTGAGGCTCAGACCACTAGTCTCCTAGTACTTTGAGATCTTTCTACTGCTCAAACACACCAGACTCAAGTCTTAACACCTGCTACTTTTTACATGTATACCTTCTCACCCCTGCCCCATACCCTCTCAAAATTTAAATATCAGTTTAACCACTGACCACTCAACCTACCACTAGCCCTAGTCAAGATCAGCTCCCTTATTACATGCTTTGGGAGCATCTGGGGTTTTTTACTTTGCAACACTTATCACACCTGAATTAAATAATTACTTGTATTATTATATGCTTGATATCTGTTTTCCCTACCAGACTACAAGCTCTGCTTATTCACAGCTATATCCTTACTAATTACCATAGCCTGCACATGCTAGGTACTCAGTAATTTTCTTGAATGAATGCATAAGAAGCATTATTTTTTGATCACTAATGAAAGACAGATTATTATGTTATTCTATGTTCTGAGTTTCTCCCTCTATTCCTAAGACTTTATTTAACAGTCTATAGTTTTAAAAAAGTATGTTTAATGGTTCCAGGTACACACCTCTAATTTCTAGTACCTTCATAAATATATATACATATCTTTGTAAATCTATACCTATCTATATAATTTCAAACAAACCAAGTAGAATGAGAGTTAGGCAATTCAGAGTTTAGCGGTCAAAGCATCCTGGCAACTTCTCTGAGTACGCTGAACAGCTCAATGTTCATACTAAAAGAAGAAAGTATGGTTTATACTAGACCCATGTAGCCTAGCCACCATTTCTTTTTTATACTAAAAGAAAGTATGACTCTAAAAAAGAAGAAATTCAGTCACTTACACCACTCAAGTTTCACCAATCGCCGTATTTTTTACCTTCAGATAATAAAATTCTATGTGGTCCTTGTCTCAGTAATTCCAAGAGGAAGTGACAAGAAAACAGATTCTCTCCAGACAATTCTGTTAGATTAAATGAATTAACTTGCTATAACAGAGAAATAGCTTGCAAATTTCTACCTTTGATTCTTTTTCTCTTTGTTATACCTCCCTCCTCTCTCAATCAATCCATGGACATGGATTCACACTGAAGAGATGATAAAGGATATCTTATTCAAAATTCAGCTTATAGGTTTTCTTTGATTAACACCTTGCTCTGTTTCCTCCTTTAATTCAGCATCTCCCTTAACCATTTTGCTGTAAATTGCTGTTGTACAAAATATAACATTCACATTGATGATTTTTTCCTTTTTTCTTTTTCTCAAAATAGGTTTATTTCCCCCACTACTGATAGTTTGAAGCTTGGGCCTTATCCTCCTTTTCCTATTGTATCGTTTTACCAGCCCAATATTTAAGAATAACATGTGCTTGCTGATTAAACTCATTTAAAGGAAAGACTGAGTTTCTGTGAGTCAAATACATTACTCCCTAGAAATAACTCCCCCCCACACACAAATACATTACTCCCTAGAAATAACTCCCCCCCACAGAACTTGATTCCTTCAAGTTCACTTCCAAAAAACTCAGAACACTTTTTTCCTTAAGTTCATTATTAAACATGATGATTCAATTCCCAAACCAATCCAAGAAAGCCTATGAAATTCATGAAGTACCTCAGAACTGTAGAAATCATGCTTTTGAGCAAGCAAAGCACATCCACCTCTACTGAGGAAAGAAAGGGAAAGAGGTCAAGGTCTAGAATGAATCGGAGAGGAAATCCAGATTGAGTAAATGTTTTTTTTTTTTCTTTCTTTCTTTCTTTTTTAACTATTGACTCTCTCACAAGGGTGAGGTGAGCCTGATGCCCAGATAACTGGTAGAATCTAACAGACACAAATGAGAGGAAGGAAGTTTCTGCACGCCCCTACCCCCTGCCAAGTCTCTGTTGGGCAATGAGAAATTCATGTGAAAACTCAAAACACATATTAGGTGATGGCCATAATACAGTAGCACTAGAGTTTGCGGTAGTTTTTTAACCTCTTCTTAATTCCACAGTATCTACACAAATGAAGAAAGCAATTGCTCCCTCAAAAAGATCCAAATTTGCATCATCATTCAATCATAATGGCGACAAAACAACTCACCTAATTGCTCAAAATAGAATATGATGTCATATCATACCCTGCTATAGTGATGGGACAAGTCTTCGGTACTTTATTTTTGAATCACAGGAAGATAGACAGGTAGGGCTATACATCAGCCTTGATATATCTAACAGAAGTATGCCTGAAAAATATTGCTCGTACACCTAAATTTATTTAAACTATGTTAAAATCAAATACAAATGGAGACCAGAGGGGTGCATGGGTGGCTCAGTCGTTAAGTGTCTGCCTTCGGCTCAGGTCATGGTCCCAGGGTCCTGGGATTGAGCCCCTTATCAGGTGGGCTCCCTGCTCGGCAGGAAGCTTCTCCCTCTCCCAGTCCCCATGCTTGTGTTGTCTCTTACTGTGCCTCTCTGTCAAATAAATAAATAAAATCTTTGAGAAAAAAAATGGAGACCAGACTTGAACGTTCCCTGATCACACAAAAGCAGTTTAGTCATATGAACAAAAGCTTAATTTAGCTTATCTTGCAAGACAAGCAAGACTAACTTGACCTAGGCCACTTCTTGCTTATCTCTTTGAAAATCATAAACCAGACTTATACTGTTCCTAAAATTGATGAGATAATTACTAACCCATTCTCTTTAAGAAAATTCCTATGAAAAATAAGAAGAAAATTCCTATATTGTAACCAACTCTGAAGAATTAATGCAGTCACTCTTCCATACCATGTACATTGCTTTATAATAATATATCTCTAAGCCTCATTCCAGGTTTTGGTTTGAGTGCTCCCAGTTTGCAAACTGTCTTTTTTAGTGTGTGCACAATGAACTTTTGCTAATTGCTACTTCAGTGTTTCATTGGTTTTACTTGTTTTTTCCCAAACTTAAAAACTAGCTCTTTATAGAAAGATTGACCACATAATTTACTTAATGCAAATAAAGTTCCTAGTTATGGAAAAAAATTGATTTGCTAAGTAATAACAGGCTGACTTAAAGCAGGATGCAACTCTATATTACTTTGTCAGATCAACATGATTTATGAAATAATTCCAATCACATTTTCATGAGACTATTTGTCCTCTCAATGCAAGAGGAAATTTCCCTCTGCACAATCCAAACGTCATTCTTCATGTTTTTCCTTTACCAGGCATATCCAGCCCACACCTCATGACTCCCACCAGCCCTGACACTCTTACCCTTTAGGACTCTAGATCCTGTAAGTTTCTTATTAGCAGGAACACATATTTTCTTCCTTTCTCCCTCCCTCCCTCTCTTTTTCATTAAACCCCTCACAGAACCTACCACATGACCAAGAAAGTACTAAGAGTACCAACAATGAAGGACAGATATACCACTTCCTAAAATTTTAGCTCCCATTTACTGAGAACTACTACCATGTGCTTGTTTTCTAAAATTCCTTTTATCTTATCAATAAGAAAACAGGCATAGAGAATGTAAGTAACTTGCCTAGAATATGCCAGTTAATAGGAATTGGACTCCTGGCTGGCTGCAGACAGTCTTAATCACTAAAATAAGCTCTCGTATATTATCTCTTTTAATTTTTCTAATAGTCACATCAGGCAGCTGTTTTTCTCCATTTTGCAGAGGAGTAAACTAAGACAATAAGATAATTAATCCAAGACCAAGCTGTTATAAGGTGGCGGATCTGATGTTATCTGGCTACAAAGCTCAAGCCTCCTAATCACTACCACACTATAGTTTGCCCACTCTACTTAGAGTTTCAGGAAAGGTCCTTCCTGGGAACACCAGGTAGAGATGGGAAGAAGCTGTGTCAGAGTGGAGTGAAGAGGGTAAAGGAGGGAAAGGAAAGGTAGGGTTAAGGGTGCAGGACCTACAAGAAAAACAGCCATACCTATCTGCAAATATGTATCAAGAAGACGCCCAAAAGCAGTCATGGAGGCAGAACACCAAGCTCCAAGACCTATAATACCATCCACTCTTCTGATGCCCCAAACTGCACAGTCTCAGTCCAATCCCTTTTCCTTACAAATAGGGAAACTGAGCCCCCTCCCCCCCCAAGACTAAATCATCATTACATCCCCCTCCCATCTTCATTACATCGCCGAAGGTCCCGGGTGTGCTCCTCTACCCACCCCCACTGCTCGACTGATGTTGTCCATCTTGTTGGCGACCTGTTGGAAGAGCGGGTAGCAGGTCTGACAGAGGCGCACCGGCCGGGCGCTGCGCACTAGACACCCGGTCAGTTCTGCGCTGCTGTTGGCGAAGTCCAGTAACAGCTCCCGACACTCGGGATCGAGATCCGGCAGGTCCGGGGGTAGTGACAGCGGCCCCAGCCTTCCGCCGTGCATCAGGGTCAGGGACAAGTCCTCCACCTCCAGCAACTGCTGCTCAGACAGAAGGTCGTGAAGGACCCTGTGGGGACTGCTGACCACGGCGAGAGAGCCCTGAGCCAGCACCGACCACAGCAGCGGCACCAGCAGCAGCCGCGGCAGAGGCAACGACCTCCGCCACGCAACTGTCGCTCCGGGACCCATTACCGGGTTCACAAACCCCAAAGCACTCACAGCCGGCTCTTCACCCTCAGCGGGTGCTGCTGACCGCCGCCGCTTCCGGCTTCCTCAGGCGCAGGCCGCGAGCGGGGTCACGAGGCGCGCGCGTCATGGCCCCGCCTTCCGCGCGCGGCGCCCCGCCCCATTGGCTGCGTGAGGAAAGCCTCTCGAGGCCCTCGGGCCGGCGCGCGTGCAGAAGCGCGCACACAGGCGGGTTCGCGCTCCCAGCCGGCTATAGGCACCTGAGTGAAAGGATGCGGGACCGAGGGCGTCGTCAGGCTGTGGACCACCGAGCCGAGGCTCGCCCATCCTGTCACTACAGGAGTCCACCACGTCGAACAATTGAATCTCGGGAATCTGGGCCATCAGTCGCCCACCGCTTTGGGAGTTCCCTGCATTCTAGAAGTCTGAGGAGTTACTTCACACTGCAGAAAGCCAAACGGCCTCCGCCGTGGGAATTACGAGTGAGTTCTTGAGAAAGCCTGCCGGCGGGTGCCTTTACAAATGCTTGGTGGTTTCTCAGCGTAATTTCTCCCCTCATCCTATTAAGAAAGAGTAATAACATCTGTTGATTATTTTGGGTAGTGGAGCCTAGTGGCTTCCGAACGTTGTTGGTTTTTTTTGTTTGTTTTTTTTTTTCCTTTTTAACTTGAAACTGTTAACGTTAGCATTGTCTAATAGTCCCTGTGCGATCATGGAAGAATTCTAGATTTGCATTTTCTAATACGGTAGCCACTAGCGACTAGTGGCTGTTGAGCGGTTGTAATGTAGCTACTGCGACCGAGGAACTTAATTTTTAATTGTACTTAATTAAGTGTAAATAGCCCCATCTGTCTCGTGGTGCTGTGTTGGACAGCGCAGATTCTCTCACTGTGTAGCCTGGTCCTCGGGTGGCTAATGTCCAGGTTTGCTTGAGACTTGAAGTGGTTCTCAGGGTGTAGCACAAACCTTCATCTAGTGCAAAACCCTGGAAAGTCTGGGGCAAAGCACGTAACTACAAACTCCCAATTTCTGACATGCTCAGACAGTGGCAGGGGACACTCTAAGAAGTGCCAGGTACCATTGCTGGGCTGTAGGATGTAAGCTAATGACCTGGAAAAACGGTTTCCTGACAAGTATCTGTTGAACAAGTTTGGTGGAAAAAATATTTCCTGGCTGTTTTGTGTGCTCCTGCTTTCATTTTTGCCTTGTAAATTGCAGCGCTACTGTACTAACTCCTGTTTAGCTTATGGTGCCAATTTATGTTTCCAAGGTTTCTTAAAATTACTTGTTACCCAATCGATTTGGTTATTGTTTTGTATTCCTAAATTTTCTTGGGATGGCTATATTTTGTTTCATTTTCTTTACCAAGAAACTGAACTCATGGAAAACTTGATTTAGGGGCGTTTGGGTGGCTCAGTTGATCGGTGTCTATCTTCAGCTGAAATCATGATCCCAGAGTCCTGGGATGGAGCCCCACATTGAGCCCCTTATCGGGCTCCTTGCTCAATTGGGTGCCTGCTTCTTCCTCTCCCTCTGCCTGCTGCTCTGTCTACTTGTGCTCTCTCTCTGTGTCAAGTAAATAAATTTTTAAAAAAGAAAGAAACTTGATTTCTATAAAAATAAATGTATTTCCAGAGAAGAGAAAATAAGTTGTCTTAATTTTTCTCAAATGTTATCCTGTAACTTTCAGGTCTTTCCTATACATTAGAATTACCATTCTTAAGTAAATTGTTCAAATTCTGTGAAAAGTAATGTGGTACAGTCAACACATTACAAATGCACATACTCTGACCCAGCAAGTCTATGTCTATGAATTTACTTTAAACATATACTAACCTTGTATAAACATGATTATTCATTGCAGTATTGTTTGTAAAAGAGTGAGTGAAAAGAGAATGTCAAAGAGATCAGGGGCCCTTTTCCTCCTCCCTTCCCTTCCTGGAACAAAGGGTGTCTGAGCACAGGTAAGAAGGTGAGGAGAATGTCCATGCATAAAATGATAAGAGTATTGGATCATGGGTAGGGTAAAAAGAGTTTCTGTGCAGAGAAGGGGGCAGCACTGAGTGGGACTTTGCTTACCTTCAGAAAGATTCATCAAATAAGAAAATATATTAAGAATAATGAAAGTCCAGTTTCTCACTGTCAGAGAAGGGAGTTACAAATAGGAAAACAGGGAAGTAAGGATTCCTGGGTGGCTCAGGTAAGCGTCTGACTCTTGATTTTGGCTCAGGTCGTGATCTCAAGGTTATGAGATTGAGCCCCACCTCAGGCTCCTCCCTGGGTGTGGAACCTGCTTAAGATTCTCTCTCTCTCAGTCTCCCTCTCTGCCCCTCCCCCCTAAAAAAAAAGAAAAAGAAAAACAGAGAAAATTAGAATGAACTCTGTAGTGTTGGATTAGAATTAGCAGTATCAGTGACTGGAGATACATATAAATATAGAAATAAATATAGATGTTAAATGTATATGTGTGTATTTTTATATATATGTGCATACATATACTCTTTGTGTGTGTGTGTGTGTGTGTGTGTTTGTTCCCGGCTTTGTCCACCGAGAAGGCCTAGTAGCAGAGGTACCCTCTTAATAGGAATGAGTATATATAGGACCCAGATGATGGCTTCTAAATATTTTTCTCCACTAAAGGGAACCAAGAATCCTTGGAAAAAAAACTGATTCTACAGTAGGGCTGGAATAGCACAAGTTTAGCCTAGATCGTCTTGTTGTGGCAGAAAGTAAGGAAGTACTCAAAGAATTGATGGGGATAATGTCAACAACATATAGAAGCCAGCTTGAATAGGCTTCCACTGGCCAAATGTGGGACAGTTTGAGCATCAAAGTAATTATGGTTAACATGTCATAATCCATTGAATAAAAGCAGAAATCATAGCCTATATTGATATATTTAAATAAATAAATTGTTTCATGAGAAATAAGGTATTTACATATTTTCAAAGCCACACCCCCAAATACTTACTAATTACAAATGGAAAAAAATGAGTGAATTTACAGTGGAGAAATCTGTCATATTCCATGTTAATCAAATGGTTAACATGAATATTATCACAATGGAATAAATAGAAATGTATGCACCTGATAAAACGCAATTAGAAGATCACAGCATCATTTCCTTTATATTCCTGCCAAGATGCATAACATGATGCTAGTATGAGAAAGTATCAGACAAAGCAAATTAAATTTCATTCTAAAAAATAGCTAGCCTGGGGTGCCTAGGTGCCTCACAGTTGAGTGTCTCTTCCACTCTGGTCATGGTCCTGGGGTCCTAGGATCAACCCTGCATCCAGCTCTGTGCTCAGCAGGAGCCTACTTCTCCCTCTCCCTGCTGCTCCCCCTTCTTGAACTCTCTATCAAATGGATAAATAAAATTTTTTAAACTTTAAAAAATAGCTAGCCTGTAATCTTCAAAAGTGTTATAGCTGTAAGAGTCAGGGAAAGATTGAGGAACTGCATCTGACATGAAGGACATTATTGGGATGATTAGTGAAATTTGAATAGGGTCTGAGAATTAGATGGTAGTAGTGTAAAATGTTAATTTCCTGATTTTGATAATTACATTGTGGTCAATGTGAGCGAATATTTTTATTTGTAGAAAATATATAGGGTGCCTGGGTGGCTCAGTGGGTTAAAGCCTCTGCCTTCGGCTCAGGTTGTGATCTCAGGGTCCTGAGATGGGGGCCCACGTCAGGTTTTCTGCTCAGCGGGGAGCCTGCTTCCTCCTCTCTCTCTGCCTGACTCTCTGCCTACTTGTGTGATCTCTCTTTCTCTCTCTGTCATATAAATAAATAAAACCTTTTTTAAAAAAAGAAAGAAAATATATAGAAAAGCATTCAAGTTTGATAAGATGCCAAGTTAACTTACTTCCATATGGTTCTGGAAAAAAATTATTTGTACTATGCTTACAACTTTTTTATAAGCTTGAAATTGTTTCAAACTCTAAAAAAATATATTGTAAAAGCAATTAGGGTGCAGCAATGTAGTAGAATTCTATGCATTTGAAATCTTATGTACTAATGTGGAACAATTGCCAAAATGAAAAAAGTGTCAGAAGGAAAGAATTTTTAATGCTCATGCACACTGTCTCCAGAAGGTTACACAAAAACTGGTCACTTTGATAAAACATGAATTGAGGTGAGGAGTGTGGGAACAGGGCTAGGAGAGAGACCATTGATTGTAAACTTTAGTTGTTACAAAATTTTGTTCCATACAAGTATATTTCTTACTGAAATAAATTAAAAGAGTTCAATTTGTCAACTATCAGTGGGCTCAGGGTATTTATGAATCCCACAAAGCTTGTTTGCAGAATTTTGTATGTGTGCATATTTTTTCTTAGAAGAAAGTCGTTTTCATCATACTTTTTAAAAAAATATTTTATTTTTTTATTTGACAGAGAGAGATCACAAGTAGGCAGAGAGGCAGGCAGAGAGAGGAGGAAGCAGGCTCCCTGCTGCGCAGAGAACCCGATGTGGGCCTCGATCCCAGGACCCTGAGATCATGACTGAGCCGAAGGCAGAGGCTTTAACCCACTGAGCCACCCAGGCGCCCTTCATCATACCTTTTTTATAGGGGTCTATAATCTAAAAGGTTAACAACCATTGATTTAAAATAAAACTCAATAAATTTTCTTCAAGTTTGAGTTACATTAAATTTAATTTTTATCTCAGCCATCTTAGAATATGTGACACAAACAACAAAGCAAAACAAAAAGCATTAATTCATTTTGGTAGGTACTACAATAAACAAAGATAATCAGAACACAATTGTGCTCTTCAAGAATAAGACATAAGATCAAATGTGTACAATAAAATTAAATATTAAAGGAGAAAATGCCTAATCTTTTTAGAAGCATTAAAGATGGAACCAGTTTCATCTAGGAGTTTGGAGAATAGTCAGAAATGTCTTCAAAGAGAAACTGTTTTTTGAGTGGATCTTGTGGAATGAGTGGGAAATCACCCAGTAGCAGCTTCAGAATGCCTCAGTAGGGAGGAGTGGCATCAGTCTAGATAGAAGCAAGGACTGGAGAATTTATCTTAAAGCTTCATCAGTATGGCAAACACATGGTTTTGTGGAGGTTTTTAATGTATTTTAGAGAGAGGGAGAGGGAGCAGGGGGAGGGGCAGAATGAGAGGGAGAGAGAATCTCTAGCAGACTTCCTGCTGGGCTGAGCACAGAACCAGGCAGCTGGATCTTAGGACGCTGAGATCGTGACCCAAGCTGAAACCTAGAGTTAGATGCTCAACCAGCTGAGCGACCCAGGAGCCCCACACTATTTTGTTTTCCTCGGGTTACTGGTGGAAATTATGGGGATGGTGATACCAATCTGCTCACTTACTTTCTGTGCTAAAAAGCTTAAGTTTTATCCTGTAGGAAATGGGGATTCATTTGAAGATTTAAATAGGACAATAATAGAATCATATGGGCATTTCAGGAATGGAACTCTCACAACAGTGTGGAAAATTTTTTGCAGTACTGAGACGGACACATAATTAAAGGAAAAGATGGTAAAGGCCTAGAGGAGGCTGAGGTGGGAGTGGGAGAGAACAGGGATTAGATTGAAGAGATATTTATGATACAGAAGGAATAAGAATTGATCATTATGTAGTTCTGGAATGTGAACCAGTATGGTTCCAAGGTTATAAATTTGGGCAACTGGCTGAATGGTGGTGCCATAGATAGAAAATAGAGAACACAGGAAGAGTAGATACATTTGGACTGTGATAGAAACAGTGAATTCAACTGGAATTTTTAGCTTAGGATGCTTTTGATAGAGACACCAGGGAGCATTTTAAATTACACATCTGGTATATGGGAGAGTGGCCCAGGCTAGAGACTTAGAGTTGGGAGTTACTGAGGTTTATGTAGTAGTTGAGTCCTTGAAGTAAAGGAGTCACCCAGAGACTAAGACACTACAATTAATTAATGCTTGTTAAAGAAAATTACATTCATGGAAGATATATACAGTAACCCCAAAATATAAGAATCAGATTGAGGAAAGGTCTCATCTTGTGTGTAAACCTAATAACCTAATAAAGTAATGCCACGCCTAAATTCAGGTCCTTTGCTTCTTTTGCCTACATTATTGCAATAATGAAGGACAGAGATCAAAGGAAAATGTAAGAAACCCAGAGAAGAGGAAGAGAAATTGACCTGTAGTGCCACCCCAAATTCCTTCTATAAACTAAAAACATGAATCAATTTTCATGGAAAATTGTTAAGAAAATTTACCCATGTCAGGGTGCCTGGGTGGCTCAGTTGTAAGCAGTTGCCTTTGGCTCAGATCATGATTCCAGGGTCCTGGAATCAAGTCCTACATCACAAAGGGCTCCCTGCTCAGTGGAAAACCTGCTTCTCCCTCTCCTGCTCTCCCTGCTGTGTTCCCTCTCTTACTGTCTCTTTGTCAAATAAAATAAAATCTTTAAAAAAATTTTTTTAAAGAAAATTTACCCATGTCAAATCACCGTTATATACCTGAAACTAAGGTAACATCATGTCAGTTATACTTCAGTTTAAAAAAGAAGAAAAAGCAAAACTGTATGCCAGTTAAAAATTTTTTTTTTAATTTACCCCAAATTAAAAAGAAGGTCAGTATGCTAGAACATTGTTCAACAGGTTCAAGCAAGGATTATTTAATTTTCAAGTCTAGGAGAATAAATGTATGTTTGGCTCTTTTCTATTTAATTAGAGCTCAGACAGTATGAAGTTACATGTTAATATGTAGATTTCTTTCTGCAGGTTATGGTTTGATTACCCTGAGGATCATTAACAAGTTTTGTATCTCACCTGGCAATCTGATCCTAATAGTCTTTCTGTTTTTCAATGTCTATATCCAGTTTGATAGACATTAATGAATTCATAAGTATTTGACACACTTTTATTTTGTACTTGTATAAGATTCATGTTTTTAAGTTTTTGAAAATTATACTTTAATAGTTATTTCCTTTAGAACATGTAGAATTCAGAGAAAGTAAGGATGTAAGCCAAGAAGATAATCAAAGATGATTAGACAAGGCCCAAAGACCCAAGCCAATAACCAGTCTCCCTGCTAACACCTTCTCCACTGTGGTTTATTCTCACCATTACAGACAAAGTGATCCTTTCAAAATGTACATTGGATCATGTCTCTCTTTATGCTCTGACTCAACCAGTGGCTACACATCTCACTCAAAGTTAAAGGCAAAGTCTTTATTATGTCCTAGAAGGATTTACATGATCTGCCACTCCCACCAGCCTTCCCTTTCCCCTTAACCTGCATATTTTTCTCCCTAGCACTTAATACAATATATATAATCTTATACAATTGTTTATTTTCTATCTCCTCCCACTGAAATTTAAGCTCCTTGAGAGCAAAGACTGACAGTTTTGTCCACTGCTCTACCTCTAGTACTTAGAACAATATTTGGCACTTAATAGATGCTCCATAAATATTTATTGAAAGATGATTTCATTTAGAGAGGTGTGGAGCATAAAAAGTTTGAGACTTGAAACGGAGAAATAATTGTTTTGGATAGTGAAAAAGTGAATGTAATAGGTAAGTGTAATAAGACTGCCAGGCATTATTGAATACCTATTTGAGATTTGTGGCCATAATTTTAAGGTCTGACCAGTCAGCCTAATTATGTATTCTCTTCAGCAATGATCAGTTGTTCAGGTTAAAGCATAGAGCAGCATAAAAGTTGAGCTTAAAATTGTTGGGACATTGCCTAGGCCAGTATGATGAAAGGAGAGCGCACCATACCATTTTGTAGGTCTCATTCCCTGACCCAGTTTCCCATGCCCTTTTACCTTCTCACTTTATTCCATTGGATCCTTTGGAACTCACAGTCTGTCATCTATAATCTCCCATTTCCTCAACATCTTCTCTAAACAGTCCCTTAACCCTCTTGGCCCTAACAAAACCTAGCTATCCCCTGATGAGCTCACTTCCTCTATGCTTTGTGACCTGCAAGGATTTCATGAAACTTCCTCAAAGGCAACTCTAAGCTGAGGGTAAATGGAGATCGGGCAGCTTTCCCAAGCAGAGTGGTTTACTTTGATCTATTTTAAGCATTGTATTTGATGTGAAATTTTTTTAAATTCCACTAGGGGAAAAAATTTTGGAAATCATTGTTTCATTACATTTTTGCAGTGGGCCGCAGAGAGCCCAATGTGGGCCTCGATTCCAGGACCCTGAGATTATGATGTGAGCCAAAGGCAGAGGCTAACCCCCCTGAGCCACCCAGGCACCCAAGATGGGACTTTTAGATTGTCTCACTTAGAAGAGGGTGGAGGGATAAGTGTATTTTGCCCACAGGAAAGAGAGTCATTCACATATTTAGGTGAGCTGTAGTAGTCATTAATCATTCAGTAACCATTTACAGTTTTTCTCCTTCTGGCACATAGTAGGATTACACTTTGCTATACCCTTAGGTTAGCCATTTGACTTAATTTGGCCAGTGAAATGTGAACAAAAATGACAGGCTGAAGCTTTAGAAATCAGAGTATGGTTCACTGGATTTTCCCTCCTCCCCCAGTTCCTCTCACGTTTCTAGATGATGGAAGTTCCATCAGCCTGTGTGAGAATGTATGGAACAGAACCTCCCAGCTGTTGGACATGCACCTTGAGAAAGAAATAAACCTTTGTTGTTTGTTTTTGTTTTTTAAAATTATTTACTTTAGAAAGAAAGAGAGCATGAACAGGGGAAGTAGTAATGGGGGGGGGCAATGAGAGAATCTCAAGCAGACTCCATGCTGACCATAGCGCCCACTGTGGGGCTCAGTTCCCCCAACCATGAGATCATGACTGAGCCAAAATCAAGAGTCAGGTAGGAGTCCTTAACTGACTGAGTCACCCAGGTGCTCCAAATCTTCGTTTTTATAAGCTATTAAGATTTAGGGGTTGTTTGTTACCACAACAAAACCTAGTCACATGTTTCTTTGTGGATTCTCTCCCACTATTTTCTCCGGTTCTGTCTTTGGATCTCCTTTTATATGTTACACCTTATAGTAAAGATAGTGCTCAACTTCCTCCAATCTCCATTCTCTCCTTCTTTTTTGTTATCCTCTCCTTCCTTTTAATAATAGAACTCTTGAGTTTTAGCAGAGCATATGACCACAGAGGCAAGACTACATTCCCCAGTCTTCCTTGCAGCTAGATGTGAACAGACGTATTACATATACCTTATGAGTCATATCTTTACGTTTATGGTTCTTATTGACCTCCCTCCTGCTAGTTAGAAAAAGTTAACTGAAACAGCAGTCCTGGATACAGAGATGAATATGGATGCAACACATTTAGCACAACAGAGCCAACTGGTCATAATACGGAGCCAACTATCCTAGGCAGGGCACAGAGAAATAATTTCTATGCTGTTTAAACCACTGTATTTTGGAGTCTCTTTGTTACAGCAGCTTAAGCTTTTTCCGTCACTTCACTTTTCCCAACTCTGTGTCCTTTCCCATTTTTCCATCTCTTTGTTTTTTTACTGTACTTTCTGGAGATTTCATTAACTTTGTTCTCCAATGCTTATATTGAGTTTTTCATTTCTACCACATTCGTAATTTCTAAGGATCTTTGTTTTATAGATGCTATATCTTTTTTTAAAGTCTTCCTTCTCATAGCCTACTTCTGCCAATTTTTTTTTCTCATTTTTCCTCGAATTTTCCTCAGTTTCCTTGAATTTTGGCTCTCTGCTTGTAGTTAAGAGAGAGGCACTACAAAGCTAAAGGGAAGTTCCTGGGTAGAGGTATTATATTATAGGCTTCACTGTAGACCAGTGGTTCCCAATTGAGAGCAATCTACTCCCCTTCTCCAGGGACACTGACAATGTCTGGAGACATTTTTTTGTTGTCATAACTGGGAGAGCAGTGCCTCTGGTATCTACTGGATAGAGACCAGGAATGCTGCTAAAAATCTTGTAATGCACAGAATGGTCACCCAAAACAAAGAACTGAAAGTAGAAAAAGACTGGCAGAGTCTGCATTCAGTTAATAGACGGTTATTTAATCCCCCTATTCTCAGCAAAAGGCCCCTGCCCTCAGATGTATTTATGCCTCTTGGTCCAGACTCCCTCTGCTTCACTCTCCAGAAATTAGAAAACTTTGGGAGTATTCTGCTGAGTGGGGACAGAGTTGCAGGGAGCTTATTATAAATAGACTTTCAGCCTTTTAGCTCCTCCTTACCTACATTTTCAAAGGCACCTCAGGTCCTGTGTTTCCCAGGTTACTCGAGAATTCTATAATGTAATTCACTTGCTTTTTTCCACTGTAGGCTTAGGATTCAACTTTTCTGATTTCACTAAGTCAGTTGTCACCAGCCCATTTGCTTTCCAGATCCCAGTATTCTTATTTGTTTTCTCAGCTCCTATTCTCTGACTGTGTGTGTTTTAAAAAATCATTTTAGGGGTGCCTGGGTGGCTCAGTCCATTAAATGCCTACCTTCAGCTCAGGTCATGATCTCAGGGTCCTGGGATCTAGCCCCTCATTGGGCTTCCTGCTTGGTTGGGGAGCCTACATCTCCTTCTTTCTCTGCCTGCCACTCTGCCTGCTATTCATTCTCTCTCTCTCTCTCTCTTTCTCTCTTTCTCTCTCTGTCAAATAAGTCTTTAAAAAAAAAAATCCTTTTACTGTCATTTTGGTAGGACTTCAGGAAGAAGCAGATATAATCATGCATTCAACTTGCTATCTTAAATAGTTTCCTCTGTTTTACTTCACTCTTTATTAACTAGAATGTGTCTCTTATGTCCCCAACCCCCATCCATTCGGTGATAACGTCATAGAGAATGTGAACTGTGTCCTGTTTATATTTGTATACTTAAGAACATGGTCTTAGTAGGTACTCAATACATTTCTTATACTGAATTTACGTAATACAAATGTACATCTGCTTAAAATGATTTTTCCATTGATAGATCAGTAGAACTTATCATTTTATTTTCCATTCTCTAATATGCAAAAAACACAATAAGTTAACTCCTAATGCCCATAAACTTTGCATGCCTGACCAGAATGACCTGAGTACATGGAACATGTAAATCATATTGTTCCTTCATTACACTTTGAAGAGTCTCATGTATTCACTGTGGTGGCAATCTCATTTCCAAATCTCCCACCATAAAATAAAGTGTTTTATGGCATCTGCATTAGAGGATATTTTTAAAACAATGAAGTTTAATCATATTTATCTGACAGATTATCTGGTTATAAATGTATACTTACATGAATTTTATTAGAACTTCAAGTTTATATCAGTATATTTTTAAATAAATATTTCCTCAATAAAGAATAGAAATTTACATGAATGTATGTGTTCCAGCATTTGTATATTATCAGTCACCAAATTCTGATCACTAAACCCAATTCCTAACATAACAGGAAAATTTAACGGTTAACTAGATACCTAATATAATGGTGCTTTTTCTCCCACAGCCAGAAGTCATGGGTCCAGGAATCAAGGGGTAGAAATGGGAGTGGTAGCACTCACTAGAACCCCTAGTAATCCACTAGCAAAATTTTGCTTTCTGTTCCCATGGCCTTATGTTCCACTGGCCTAGAGATCTTTGTTCCAAGGGGAAGAATTGCTTTTACCAGACCATACAACAATGATTCCATTGAACTAGAGGTTAAGACTGCTGCCTGGCCACTTTGGGTTCCTCATGTGTCTGAATGAATAGGAAAGAAATGAGTTACTGTGCTGGCTGGGGTGATTGATCCTGACTACCAAGGAGAAATTGGACTATTCATCCACTGTAGAGGGAAAGAAGAATATGTCTGAAATACAAGGGATTCTTCAATATTACTGTGCCCTGTGATTAAGGCCAGTGGAAAACTACAACAACCCAATCCAGACAGAACTACTAATGGCTCACACCCTTCAAGAAGGAAGATTTGGGTCACCCTACCACGCAAAGAATCATGGCCAGCTGAGGTGCTTGCTGAAGACAATGGGAATGCAGAACAGATAGTGGAAGAAGGTAGTTATAAATATCAGTGATGACCCTGTGACTGGTTATAGAAATGAAGGCTATAATTGTCATGAGTATTTCTCCTTATTTTGTTATGCATGTATGTATGTGTGTGAATATCACAAATATCTTTGTTTTCTTTCTTCTTACTTCCTTATCATATAATGTAAGATATACTGAATTTATGTCATAATATTTAAGTATTATTAATTTTACGTTATAGAGTTTGGATTATGGGATATCAAGAAGAGTGAACATCACTCAATGATATTACCTCCTGGGGAAAGGGTTAGTATATTTTTGGTTGTATGTAGGGTAGTTGTATCATGTTGGGTAGAAATTATGATGTTGTTATTGTCATTATTTAGAGATTAAATTTGGTTTAAGGAGTTGCATATATGGGGTCCAAGTGGACAAGGGGTGGACTTCTGATGGCTGATATTATGTATGAACTTGACTGGGCCATGAAGTGCCCAACATTTCGTCAAACATTTTTCTGGGTTTGTCTCTAAGGATGTTTCTGGATAAGCTAACGTTTGTATAAGTACACTGAATAAAGCAAGTTGCCCTCCCAAATGTGGGTAAGCTTCATTCAATCAATTGAAGACCTAAATGGAACAAAAAGACTGAATAAGAGGAAGCTCCTCCTGCCTGACTGCTTTGAGCTGAGACATTAATTTTTTTTTCCTGCCTTCATTCTTGAAATGAATAACAGTTCTTCTTGGGACTTGAGTCTGCTAGCTTTGGACTAGAACTTAAATTGTTGACTCTCCAGGTTCTCAGCCTTCAGACTCTGAATATAACTACACATCAGCTCTCCTAGGTCTCCAGCTTTTTAACTGCAGATCTTGGGTCTTCTCAGCCTCTATAATCTTGTTAGGCAATTCCTTAAAATCATTCAATCTCTCCTTCTCTCTGTCTAGCCAGCTAGCTAGCTATACTGTTTCCTCTCTCTCTCCCTCACTCTTTCTCTCTCTCTCTCACCCCAAATATATATCCTATTGGTTCTATTCTCTGTAGAACCCTGACCAACACACGTATCTTGATTATAAATATAAAAGTGTACTATTTAAAGAATCTTAATTGTTCAGTGCTTATTAATAACCATATATGAATTTTTTGGATCTCCTGATAGTTCAAAGTGTGTTTTGTTATGTATTGTTTGTTATCTCTTTAATTTGTTGGGCTATACAGATTGCTAAAAGAAATGAACAAGATGCTATAGAAATAGTGTGCTTTTTTAAATGTCAAATTTTAAGTATTGTTTGTAAGTAAGTCACATTCACTGTGTATCTGACAACAGAAGCATAAGAAAGAAAATGTTACAAATAAGGTAAAGTGTATGAATGTCCATCTCTCAGGTTTTCCAGTTCACCTATGGCAACATTTGGAGCAAGTACTGCTTGTTATCATTCTTCTACTATACTTCTTGAAGACCTGAGCAATGTCAAATTGTCTGCTTTGTTTCTTTTGTAACCTATTTTATTTTTCTTCAATTTTAATTCAGCCCAACTGTTCCATTCACTAAAGTCATTTTATCTCTCCTGTTCTGATTGATATTTTAATTATCCAGTTTTAACCAGTTGTGTCCTCCCCAGTATTTCAGGAAGAATGGAGAACTATGCTTTCTGTATTTGAATAACGAAGCTATGGAGAGGGTCATTCCCCACCCCACCCCAAATTAGAGAAAGAAATTACCCATGAAAAAAGACTATTCTGCTGCTCTGAGTACTGTGGGGGAGATAATTGCCTATCCATTCCCTTTTATTAGTCTCAACATTTTAAAGACAGTGATAGCTATTTAAACTATTACCTAAAGGGTACCTGGCTGGCTCAGTTGGTACAACATGCAACTCTCAATCTTGGGATTGTGAATTCGAGCCCCATGTTGGGTGTAGAGATTACCAAAAAAAAAAAAAAATTATGTGATTATAAAATAGTTTAAAAAATAATTACTTGATTTTATAGTAAAGAAATATATATGTGTAAATATATATATATACATATATATATATACACATTTATATGTGCATATAAATCTTAGACTTGTTGGATCTTATTTTGACTCTTCTGGGGTACCTTGATTGTAACCCTAAATCTTTAGAGACTGGATTCTTTGTGCATTTGATAATAACTACGGGATGATGTGATACAGGCAATAATGTGGTTGTAGTACTAACCAGTCAGCCTCAATCAAGACAGTCTATCTCTTGGATCACTTTTGGTTTCAAGAATCAGAAACCAATTCAGGTTAACTTTAGCAAAAAGTGGAAACGTAAGGATGAAACCTAGGCCATTTTTCAGGGTGGAACTGTAGTTATGCATGAGATACTTTCTTTGTTCCATTCTATATATCACTTTAACTACTTAGTCTTCATGGTAGAAAATATGGCTGTACACACCATTTTTTATCTCCTGCATTGAAGATTTCAACTTAAACACAGACCAGATCTCTTACTCCCAATTCCAAATTTTCTAAGGCTGAGTCTCTACCCAGCCCAAACTGTATTTAACATGAAAGTTAGGGGACATAATTTATAACCATGGCTGCTTGAAAGCTATCCTGTGATCATGTAGATAAGGGGGAAAGAGGGAAGTTTGCAGAGAGGGGAGGCTGAATGTCAAACTTAATAGGTGTCCTTTAAATGACCCTTCACTTCTCTCCTAATGGAAAATTGGCATTAAACAGTAACTTACTGGCAGGGCGCTTGGGTGGCTCAGTCAGTTAAGCATCTCCCTTCAGCTCAGGTTGTGATCCTGGGGTCCTGGGATTGAGCCCTGCATCAGGTTCCTGGCTCAGCAGGAGAGCCTACTTCTCCCTTTCCCTCTGCCATTCCCCTGCTTGTGCTGTCTCTTTTGAATAAATAAATAAAATCTTAAAAAAATAAAATCAGGGGCGCCTGAATGGCTCAGTCGTAAGTGTCTGCCTTTGGCTCAGGTCATGGTCCTGGAGTCCTGGGTTCGGGCCCTGCATCAAACTTCCTGCTTAGTGGGAAGTCTGCTTCTCCCTCTCTGACTCCCCCTGTTTGTGTTCCCTCTCTTGCTGTGTTTCTCTCTGTCAAATAAATAAATCAATAAATAAATCAATAAATAAAATCTTTTTTTTTTTTGTAAAGATTTTATTTATTTGACAGAGAGAAACAGCCTCCCAGGTCTCCAGGATCATGACCTGAGCCAAAGGCAGTCGCTTAACCAACTGAGCCACCCAGGCGCCCCAATAAATAAAATCTTTAAAAGAATAATAATAAAATCAAAAAACAGAAGACTGTAGCTTACTGGAGCCTCTGCTGGAGAAAAGGAACTGGATGGTATTAAAGATGGATTGGGTTAAAGGAGAAATTTTGAGGTAACTAGGTTACCTTCAATTCATACCATTAAGTATGGTTTCTTAAAATACAGCTTATTATTTGGGCCAGTCTCACACAAAGAGATTTAATTGAACTATGGTAATGTATTACTAGATTTTGAGTCATCTTCAAATTTAAATATATACTATATATCCAGATCACTTTTGCAGAGATTGAGTCATCACAGTGCCTGAAATGACCAGAATGTACAAATAGTCACTCATTTGTTTCCAGCCTATAAACCTGTGGGTTCCATCCTGAGATTCCCTAGACATCTAAGAGTATATAAGGAAAGGATTAAAAATCCATAAGCTATTTCCAGTGTTCCATAAAATCTAAAAGGAATCAAACTTAACTGACACATCAAAAACTTGACACCTAAAAAACATCAAAATTTTCTGTTTTAGAATATAATTATATCAAGGCAGTCAATAAACCTATTATTCCATGCTAATTTTAAGCTGTGGATGGACACACACACACACACACACAGGTTCGTTAAATAGATTCAGGATAAATAACTACACCCTGGGAGAAATGTGACTTTAATAATATAGGGGCCACTATTATTCTGTTTATATTCTAAAGACTATTGAAAGAGAAATGAAATTCAAGATTACCAAAGTCAACTTAGAAATCTATAAGCAGATACTAGGCATCTCTCAAATAATAAGGTCTAAAATAATGACCTCTGGAAAATCCTTCTGCTTTCCTCTTAAAATATATTAAAATATCATCCAGCCCATAATTAGAAGTTGTATTGATTAGGATAATATAATGCCTTAATGATAGAGATCTGTGAGTGATAAGTTATTTCCAGAAATGTTCTCCCTTTAGAGCATGAATTTTGGATCCTGTGACTGTCAAGACCTTGGATGTTTAGGATTTTGTGCAAGTCCTCACCTCCATAATGATCACAAACACGTGGTTATTTCTCTGCTACATTCCATGATTAGGCCCTTTGACCCAGATGGAAAGAACAAGATGGATAGGAAAGATTTTTAAGGTACTTATTCTCTACTTGTAGTCCAAATTGTTAGAAATCTTTCATGCCCTAAGCATTTGTGTACACATAATTGCCTAAAATCTACTTTGTAGCAAAGCCGCTTGTCTTCCTATAGCCAAGAGATGTCAGTAGGTCATTTTGAGCAGCTTGAACCCTTTTCTCAACACACCAAGGCTCAAACCTCTGCACCAAGTTGCTACTCCATTCTACCTTTCAGGAAAGGATTTACAGTAGATCCTTGAACATCTCAGGTTTAAACTGTACAGGTCCAATTATACATGGATTTTTTAAGTAAGGACAATATAATTGTGTATATGTATTCCCTGTTATGACTGTCTTAATAACATTTTTCTCTAGCTTTATTGTAATAGTACAGTGTATAATACATATAACATATAAAATATGTGTTAATCAAATGTTATGTTATTGGTAAGACTTCCAGTCAATAGTACACATTAGTAGTTAAATTCTGGGGGAGCCACTGCATAAGGTTCAGCCCTTGCTGTGTATAACTCCCACATTGTTAGAGGGTCAGCTGTAATCCCAGTTCAAATAAGAAAGCCCACAATTGCAATTTTGTCTTTAAATGTACCCTCTAGAGACAAACCATAAGAGACTGGTAATCATAGGACACAAAATGGAGGGTTGCTGGAGGGGAGGTGAGTGGGAATGGGGTAACTAGGTAATGGACATTAAGGAGGGCACAGCATGTAATGAGCATGGAGTGTTATGTAAGACTGACGAATCACCGAACTCTGCCTCTGAAACTAATAATACATTGTATATTAATTAATTGAATTTAAATTCGAAAAGAAAAATAAAGGCACCTTCTACTCCAGTCTTGGGAATGATATATCTAAGTTTTTAAAAAAAGTTAAATTTACAAGCAATAATGACACAAATTCTAATAGGAAGTATTAGTTTTTTAAATCATTATTTTAAATATAAATCTACACAGAAACAGACCCATAAATAAAGAGAACAAATTGGTGATTTGGGGGCAGGGGATGGGCAAAATAGGTGAAGGGGAGTAGGAGATACAGGCTACCAGTTATGGAACGAATAAGTCATAGGATTAAAAGGTACAGCACAGGGAATAAGGTCAATGATACTGTAATAGCATTTTGTGTTGATAGATTGTAGCTACACTTGCGGTGAGCATAGCATTAAGGTATAGACGTATTGAATCATGATATATATCTGAAACTAAAGTATATCGACTATATTTCTATAATAAATTATAAAGCTACATATTCAAAATTGATTCATATTTTGTGATGGACTAATCACTTCTCAAATGTGCTTCTTTGTAAGGCTATGAAAAGGGAAGAGTAGGTAGGACATTCATTAATGTCTAAGGTTTTCTAACCCTTGAATACTTGGACAGAATGTTCTTTGTAAAGCAAGTTTGTGTGTGGAAATTCCCCTTTTCTTTCTCGAGGCTTCTGTAAGTCTTCTTTAGATAAAATGAGCTTTTGGGCACCTGGGTGGCTCAGTGGGTTAAGCCTCTGCCTTCCGCTCAGGTCATGATCTCAGGGTCCTGGGATCAAGGCCCGCATCCAGCTCTCTGCTCAGCAGGGAGCCTGCTTCCTCCTCTCTCTGCCTGCCTCTCTGCCTACCTGTGATCACTCTCTGTTGTCAAATAAATAAATAAACTCTTTTTAAAAAATGACCTTTTTTGAATACATGATAAGGGAGGAGTTCAATGTAACAAGTTATTATGTTACCTTTTTAAGATTTTGTTTATTTATTTGTCAGATTGAGAGAGAGAACTAGCACAAGCAGGGGGAGCAGCAGGCAGAGGGAGAAGTAGGATCTGTGCTGAGCAAGGAACATGATGCAAGACTCTGTCCCAGGACCCGGGATCAAGCCCCACATCGGGCTCCCTGCTTGGCGGGAAGCCTGCTTCTTCCTCTCTCACTCCCCCTTCTGGTGTTCCGTCTCTGGCTGTGTTTCTCTCTGTCAAATAAATAAAATCTTTAAAAAAAAAAAAAATTTAAAAATAGAGCTACCCTATGACCCTGCAATTAAACTAGTGGGTATTTACCCCAAAGATACAGATGTAGTGAAAAGAAGGGCCATATGTACCCCAATGTTCATTGCAGCAATGGCTGCCATCGCCATACTGTGGAAAGAGCCAAGGTGCCCTTCAGCAGATGAATGGAAAAGAAGATGTGGTACATATATACAATAGAACATTACGCCTCCATGTAGAAAGGATGAATATCCAACTTTTGTAGCAACTTGGACTGGATTGGAAGAGATTATGCTGAGTGAAATAAGCCAAGTAGAGAAAGTCAAGTATCACATGGTTTCACTTACTTGTGGTGCATAAGGGGTAATATAGAGGACA
>PITA01011053.1:0-48430 GCA_004023965.1 Spilogale gracilis
TATTTTTTTTTTTTTTTTTTTTTTTTTTTTTTTTTTTTTTTTTTTAAGATTTTATTTATTTGACAGAGAGAAACACAGCCAGAGAGGGAACACAAGCAGGGGGAGTAAGAGAGGGAGACGTAGGCTTCCCGCCGAGCAGGGAGCCTGATGTGGGACTCGATCCCGGGTCTCCAGGATCATGACCTGAGCCGAAGGCAGTCGCCCAACCAACTGAGCCACCCAGGCGCCCCCAGATATAAACTTTTATATATGACTATAAGGTCTGCCTTATTACCCAATTAAGTCCATGCTTAGGTCCATGTTTGTTCTTTGTCCACTTACCTTATACTGAGAGTGGTGTGTTAAAGTTAGTTAATACTATTAGTGTGTTTTTAATCTGTCCTTCCATATACCATAGCTTTTGCTTTATAAAAAAGTTGTTTGTTTGATAGACATTCTTAAATGTGTAAAGGATAACCAAAACTAACAGATGCAGACATTCATCATGATAGGCAGATACTAAAAACCTTTATTGTGAATTGTGGTTCTTGGGTCATGCTTAATGCTTTTGACTTGAACTTTACAGTCTGATAGTTAGGATCTGCTCGTCTTTCTTACTGTCTTCCATTACCTGATAAACTTCCATCTACTCCCTTAATTTTCTTTTCCTGAACCACATTTGTGTGTGTGTGTGTGTGTGTGTGTGTGTGTGTGTGTGTGTGTGTGTTTGTGTGTGTTTGTGTTTCTTGTACACAGCATATAGTTGAGTCTTGGGTTATATGAGACAAGTTGAAAATTTTTTTGTTCTTATAGATAAGTCCATTGATATTTAGTGATATGACAGTGTATTTGGTCTCTACTCTTATAATATTTAATAATTTTTGTATTGTTATTTATTTATTTTTGCTCTTTTTAAAAAAGATGTATTTTAGAGCATGCAAGCGGGGGGGGGCAGAGGGAAAGAAAGAGAGAATCCTCAAGCTAACTCCTTGCTGAGTGTAGTATTTGAGAAGGCTTATATTTTTTTTTTCTTCTCTCATTTTTACTTGCATTATTTCCACCTTGCGTGCAGGTATTTGTACATTAGTCTTTTTTTTTTTAATTTTGGTCATTTACAACTTTTTTTTTTTTTTTTAAGATTTTATTTGTTTGACAGAGATCACAAGTAGGCAGAGAGGCAGGCAGAGAGAGCAGAGGAAACAGGCTCCCTGCTGAGCAGAGAGTGGGAAGCCTGGGCCTCAATCCCAGGACCCTGAGATCATGACCTGAGCTGAAGGCAGAGGTTTTAACCCACTGAGCCACCCAGGTGCCCTGTACATTAGTCTTTCATCCTTTTCCCATCTTTGAGAGATTTGTATATGTGTGTAAGTAAAATTTTACTACCAAACTGACAGTTTACCAGTTATCTCTTGGTTGGACGTGTGTGTGTGTGTACACATAAAATTTTACTAGAGTTTATGAATTATCTCTTAATTGAATGAAGTGAAGATGAAGAAGGACTATTCTATCCCATTTGTAGCCAGTAGTGACTTGTGGTTTTTGAACACTTAGTTGTTCCATATAGGTAATATACACAGCAGATTTTGTAGGTTATGGGGTAAAAAAAAATGTGTCTCCCTACATGTATTGATTGTATGTTGAAATGATAATGTTGTAGATGTATACATTGGCTTAAGTAAAATATATTAAAACTAATTTCACCACTTCTTTTTTAAGTGTGGCTGCTAGAAAATTTAAATATATGGCTGATGTGTGTGGCTTGCATTATATTTCTGTGGAACAGTGCTATTCTAGTAGATTTGTCAAAAGTCCCTTATAGAATTCCCTGAGTTCCTTCTGTAGCCTTGATACTTGAAGAACAGCTTAGCTGAATGTAAAATCCTTGGTACATACGTTTCATTCATTGAGGTTCCTTAAAATGTTGCTTCATTGAAATTTTGCACTATGTTTTTGAAGTCTGATTTTAGTTTGATTTTTTCTTTTTTATTCACTGTAATGTATTAGTTTATAATTAATACTGTTGTTTTATTGTTATTGTATACTTGGAGTCTGAGGGTTTTTTCATTATTTTTGAAATAGTTTTATTCAAAAGTTTGTCAGAATTGGTTGTTGTTTTGGGTTACCTTTGACAAGTACTTAATAAACTTTTTGTTTATTGTTGCGGTAAAGAACTCATAACCTAAAGTTTGCCATCTGAACAATTTTTAAATCTGTAATACAATAGTGTTAACTAAACGCACAGTGTTATGCAACACATATGTAGCACTTTTTCATTTTAGAAAATTGCAGCTATACCCATTGAACAAACAGCATCTTTTTTCCTCCTCTCATAGTCCCTAGCAACCACCATTATACTTGCTATTTTTAAGAAATTTGACTACCTTAGGGGGGTGGGTGCCTTGATGGCTCAGTTGGTAGAGCCTGTTACTCTTGATCTCAGGGTTGTCAGTTCAAGCCCCGCATTGGGTGTAGAGATTACTTAAAAGCAAAATCTTTTTTAAAAAAGAAAGAATATGACTACTTTAGGTAACATATAAGTGAAATCATACAGGATTTGTCTTTTTGTGACCAGGACTGGCTTATTTCACTTAGCATAATGTTCTCAGCGTTCACCCACATTTAGCAGGTGTCAGAATTGCTTTCAAGGCTATGACTCCATTATATACCACATTTTGTTTATCCCTTCATCTGTCAGTAAATATTTGGATTCATTCTACCACTGGCTATTGTGAATAACACTGCAGTGAACATAGATATGCAAATACCTCTTCTAACTCCCGTTTTCAGTTCTTTGGGATATACACATAAAAGTGGGATTGCCAGATCCTGTGGTAGTTCTGTTACTGTTATAGTCCAAGAACATTTTTGGAGAACTTTTAAGAGTTACTCTCAGCAATTTTCATGTATACAGTATAGTATTTTTAACTGTAGCCACCATGTTGTATGTTATGTCCCCAGAACTTACTAAAATTGTAACTGAAAGTTTATACCTTTTGACTTTCTTCACCCATTCACTGCTCCTCCTCCTTGTAGTATTTGTCTGATCCTGCTATCAAGGTAGTACTGGTCTTGTTAAATGAATTTGAAAGTTTTTCCTTCTCAATTATTTGCAAAGAGCTTGACATACACAGAACACTCCACACAATGACAGCAGAATATATATTTTTCTCAAGCACACAGAGAACATTCTCCAGGATAGATCACATTAGACCACAAAACAACTTATATCAAATTTAAGAAGGATGAAATCATACCAAGTATATTTTCCAACCACAGTGGAATAAAACGAGAAATCAACAGCAAAGGAAAACTGGAAAAGTCACAAATATGTGGAAACTGAACAACATACTTTTGAACAATCAGTGGATCAAGAAAGAAATCACAAGGGAATTTGGAAAATACTGAGACAAATGAAAACCCAATTAACGGGTTTTTTAAACTGATAAACTCATTTGCATAGAGAAGTTCAAATTGTTTACATCTCTTATTTTATGCTATTAATGTCACAAATTCTGTCTTTTTTTTTTTTTTAAGATTTAATTTATTTGTTTGACAGAAACACAGCTAGAGAGGGAACACAAGGAGGGGTAGTAAGAGAGGGCGAAGCAGGCTTCCTGACAAGCAAGGAGCCCGATGCGGGGCTTAATCCCAGGACTCCGGGATCATGATCTGAGCCATCCAAGCACCACACAAATTCAGTCTTTTTACATTTTGTCTCATTAACATAGTTTCTATTTAATACTTTTTTAAAGATTTTGTTTCAGAGAGAGAGAGAGGGCATGAAAGAGGGGAAGGTCAGAGAGAGAAGCAGACTCCCCACTGAGCGGGGAATCTGATGTGTGACTCCATCCTGGGACTCCAGGATCATGACTTGATCCAGAGGTAGCTTCTCAACTAACAGAGCCACCCAGGCACTCTTAATTCTTAGTTTTATGCTTTTATCTTTGAAGTTCTATACCAGAATCAAAAGTGTCTTATGCACCACCATTACAGTATTCCAAGGTTCTGTATTTGTCTATATATGTACTTTTACCAGAGTTTTTTGTTTTTGAATGTTTTTGTGTTGTTGTCTACTGTCTTTTTTTTCAACTTGAAGGGACTCCTTTAGCAATTCTTATAAGACATGTCTACTAGAGATGAATTTCCTCATTTTTGTTTATATGGGTAGGTTTTTATCATTTGTCCTTTATCATTTTTGAAGGACAGTTTTTCCAGATATAATATCTTGGTTGGCAGTTTTTTCTTCCAGTGCTTCAACTTTATCAGCCAGTTCCTTTCTGGCTTATAATATTTCTGATGTGAAATTATTGATAATTTTATGGGTATTCCTTTGTACATGGTGGTTTGCTTTTCCTTTGCTGCATTCAAGATTCTGTCTTTGTCTTAGACTATTGTTTTTTGGATTACAGTGTGTCTTAGTGTGGGCTACTTTGAGTTCATCTTTGTTGATGTTATTTGAGCTTTTTTAATTTAGATATCCATTTCTTTCTTCTGATTTGGTTTTCAGCCATTGTTTTTTCAAACAAGTTCTCTTCTCCTTTCTCTTTTTCTCCTTTTGGTACTTCCATAATGTTTATATTGGTGTGTAATAGTGTCCTATAACTCTCTTAGGCTTTCATCATTTCTTTCCCCCTTTTTTGTTTCTCTAAATAATTTCAGATGATTTCTCTTTGAGCTCACTAATTCTTTCCTCTGCTTAATGCAGTATGCTGTTGAATTCCTCTGGTGGATTTCTCAATTTAGTTACTGTAATCTTCAGCTCCAGAATTTGTTTGGTCCTTTTTCGTATTTCCTATCTGTTCATTGCTATTCTCATTTTATTCATACATCAAGTTCCCTGATTTCATTTAGCTACCTATTTGTGGGGTTTTATTTTTTTAGCACGTTGAGCTTTATTAAGATAATTATGTTAAACTTTGTTGTCAAATAAGTTACACATTTCCATTTCTTTAGGGTCTTTTTTGGGAGATTTTATTTTGTTTCTTTGAGTGTGTTTCCCTATTTCTTGGTGCACCTTGTTACTTTTCACTGTTCTTTGTACATTTTGGTTTTTTAATTTTTCTTTTTAAGATTTTATTTATTTATTTTGAGAGAGAAAGTGAGAGTGTGCATGCATGGGAGGGAGTGAGAATGAGTGAGGGGGAAGAGCAGAGGGAGAAGGTGCAGGCCAGTACCAGGATGCTGGGATCATGACCTGAGCGAAAGGCGGACACTTAACCAACTGAGCCACCCAAGCAGCCTGTGCATTTAATTTTTTTTTACTTAAAATTTTTTTAAGTTTGTTTGTTTGTTTGTTTATTGTTTACTTACTTATTTATTTTTAGTAATCTCTACATCCAGTGTGGATCTTGAACCCATGACTCCCAAGAGTCACTCTTCCAACTGAGCCAGCTAGGTGCCCGTAATTTATGCATTTTTCAAAAATAGTCACCTCTCCCAGTCTTTTATGAATTGGCTTCATATTGGGAAGACCATTTCTAGTCAGTCCAGACGGAGAATCTGGAAGTCAACTCACCCCTTTCAGGGGATGCATCTTCTCTGGGCATGGGCACATAATTTCCTAATTACAGAGTATTGGTAGTTATTCAGGAGTTTGTAATCTTTTGCTCCCTCTAGTGTCTCTCTGCAGTACTATAACAACATCTTTGGTACATCAGCAGTACCCTGAGTTCTCTCTTGTTAGCTACAGTTCCCAGGAATCCAAAGAATGCTGGCTGGTTCAGTTAGCCCTCTTGAGTTAGCTGAAACAGAAATTAGTCCCTTGTGCAGTCTCGCAAAAAGCTGGAGTGTTGGGTGTACATTCTGCTTTTCTCTTTTATTCCCAAGAGAGAATCTGTGAGCAGAGTGTTTTCTCCTGACTGCACAGAGCATTGTCAAATTGTGCCTGTGGTGTTGAGGGTTCTTGTGTGTCATCTTGCTGCTTTGTGAGCCAATAAATTGAAATGTAGATTCAGATCTGTTATTTCCAGACATTTGGGAGGGTTGTTATTTTGAACATTCTGTTGCATTGTTTTGTTTTTCTTCTTCAGGGACTCCAATTATATGAATGTCATTCCTTCTTTGTTTTACATCTTATTGTCTACCTTATTTGTTTTATTTTATTTCATTTTCATTCTCTTGGTCATTTGACAATCTTTAGTAACACTCTTCTGTTAGAGTATATTTTGCACTTGGCTACTAGTAACTTCAGTCTTCATTGCTAAGATAATTGTCATTTTATTTTTATTTTTTTATTTATTTATTTATTTATTTATTTATTTATTTATTTATTTATTTATTTTTAATGATTTTATTTGACAGAGAGAAACACAGCTAGAGAGGGAACACAAGTAGGGGGAGTGAGAGAGGGAGAAGCAGGCTCCCTCCAAGCAGGGAGCCTGATGTCGGGCTCGATCCCGGGTCTCTGGGATCATGACCTGAGCCGAAGGCAGTCGCTTAACCAACTGAGCCACCCAGGTGCCCCGATCTTTTTAAAATTTTAATAATAACAGTAGACTTCTGGGTTTTCTTTATTTCCTTACTAGATTTCCTTTACTTCTGTAGGTTAAGGGTGGTTCACAGTTTTACTAATTCTATGGTGCCCTCTTCTGTCTGTGTAGAATGATCTGTTTTTGAAGAATAGGCAAAGAAGTGCTTGTCTCATTTTAGCTGTTTCTAACTAGTGTTCAAAATGCCCATTATCTTGCTTTCTGTAGGACAGATGAGCTCAGTTTTTCCATCTTTTCCATCTTTTTATTTTGATCTCCCAGAATTTTGCTACACTGTTTAAGGCTGATGGCGCATCTCTCATTCTCTTTGTTATTGTGGCTTTATAAGTTTCTTGGTCCTTTATTGGTGAAGTAGATAAATGTAGGCATTTAGCCTGCTATCTCTAACTGGGGATTTTGCATGTGAATTTTTTAAATACCAATGAAGAATCTTTTTCTTTCTTTCTTTTCGTTTCTTTCTCTTTCTTTTCTTTTCTTTCTCTTTCTTTTCTTTTCTGTTCTTTTCTTTTCTTCTTTTCTTTTCTTTTTGATGCAGCCTATCTGAATTGGTAGATTCTGATACCCAACAAGTTGGGGCATGAGGTTGGCAAGATGGGAAAGAGACATACAAATAAGGATTCAAATTTCAGCACGGCTGATTTCTATCAATGTGGCCGTAGTGCCTTAGTTTACACCTCCCCCCCCCCCAAAAAAAAAAATTCTGCCCTGTATTTTGTAGGATAGTGCTTGGTACCTACCAAAAGCCATGAGTTATTTAGTTCCTTTTAGTTTGCTTTTAACAGTTTATCATATACCACTAGGAAAAATAAAGCACAGAGAATTTAAATATCTAGGAAAACAAAATGTTTAGGTATGATACAGTAAGTTTCAAAAGGATATTTCAGAAGTCAAAGTCATAAGAAGTGACTTCGTGTATTTTCGTGGTGAGTCTCTTCATTTAAGATGCAAAACTTTTATACCACTTTTTAAACTTAGGAAAGTAATACAGATTTATTACAGAATATTTGGAAAATACGAGAGAGCAGATGCACAGAAAATATCAAGGCCACCTAAAAAATATTTTGTGATGTATTCTGTTCAGTACTTTAAGTCTGTTTTCCCTACACATTCATTTATATTTATACATGTTATTTATATTATAATATTTTATAATATACATTATATTTATATATGTTATATTTGTACATCTAAACTAGCACCCACCCACCTGTCTCTTACCTCAAAAAAGTAGCCTAACATCTTTTCATGTTAGTAAAGATCTGCACTATGTTGGTTTTTACTACTACCCAAGAGTTCCGTTTTATGTATGTAACATAATTTTATATAACTAATTCCTGTTGCCGGTTAGACTTTATGGGTTTTGGTTTGCTGGGGTGTTTTGTTTTAGTGTTATAAACAATGCCTGATAAGCATTTTATTAGTCATTGTTGTCCCTTTGTATGTTACCTTTGTTGAATTTACTTAGTGGAGTTGGTATATCTAAAGAATACCTTTTTAATGGAAAAGAAAGCCAGTAGTGCTTTTAAAAACAACCTCACCAACATATAATGCAGCGTGTAACAAGGAATCACCATTACTCCTGCCAGCCCTTTGCCCCAATAAAGACAAATGGAAACTCTGGTTCCTGCTTCTAGGATTTTGCATGTTTCTCACTGGCTGTGGTTTTTGTATGAAGAACAAGCCTCTAGAAGCTATATCATTGTTGTTTTTTTTCTGAGTTTTTAGGTTGAGAGGCTATCTGATAATATGGGGAAGGAAATGATAGTTGAGAATTTATTTTTAGAGCTAAATTTGGTCTGTAAATTAAAATGGAGTGTGTCATGATCTGGCTTCTTAATTTCTGGCTGCAGCTCTGTCATCTGCCAGCTGTGTTAACAAGAAGAGAGTCATCTGTGATCTATTTTTAAATTTCCTCACATGTAAAATTAAAATAATATTAAATCTTCATCTATTAAAGATATATTTCAATAATTGGGTAATACCTAAAAATGTTTTGTCTTAGGAGAAAGTCCGTTATATATCAAAAGAATCTTTTCAAATCAAAAATCTCTGACCAGTTCAGTTTCCTCTTGTCACCCATGTTTCTAGATTATTAGCATTACAAGAACATGGCTTTTTCTTTTTTAAAGATTTTATTTATTTGTGATAACAAGAGAGTGAGCGCAAGGGGAGGGAAGGGGCAGAGGAAGAAGGAAGGCAGACTCCCTGCTGAGCCGGGAGCCTGATGCCGGGCTGGATTCCAGGACCCCTATTTTGGACATTTTCTCTGCCTGGATTCTTTTTTCCTTTTTCTTTATCTTTTTTGGTCTTTGCCCTGTTAAATCTAAATCTCTATCGATCTTGAAAGTTTTAGAGCTTTTTTAAAAATTTATTTGAGAAACAGTGAAGCAATCACAGCTGAGAGGGATTACAGAGGGAGAGGGAGAAGCAGACTTGCTGCGGAGCAGAGAGCCTGATACGGGACTCAGTGCATGAGGCTCAACGGACTGAGCCACCCAGGTGCCTCGATCCTAAAAGTTTTAGTTTAGATTTTCGTTTCTTTTGGTGCCTTTCTCTATCCTCCTTAGACAATGGTTTGACTAATTAAGAAGGGACAAGCTTGTCAAGCCCAAACTTGATTGCATATTTAAGTATCTCTCTTCTACGAGCTAAGTTCCTTAATAGTAGAGTCTCTCATTCTCTCTTAGGATCTGGAGTCTACTAGGTGCTCGGAAATGTATTAAAAGAATGATAGTGATAAATTCTTAGCTGGTACTCTTATCTTTTTGATAAAGTCACGGAAGGGCTCTCTGATAAGATGAGACTTGAAGGAATTTCAAAAGCAATCCTTGTGGATGTTTAAGATCCTGAAGGAAAGGCAGTGTGGCTGTAATAAAGGCTGGGTAGAGAGTCGTGAGAGATTAGGTCGAAAGAAATAAGGCTTTATTAGTCAGTGATAATTTTAATCTTTAATCTGAGTAGGAAGGGGATCTATTGGGGAGTGACATGACCTAATTTGCCTTCTACAAAGTAAAACTACTTTGTTGAGCATAGTCCCTTGTGGATCAAAGGAGAAAGTAGATATTAAGTGGTGGAAACAATGAAAAGTTACTAGAATCAGGATGTATTTTATAGGAACTTTTGTTTAACCTTAGTTTAAAAATATTTCTTGCTGTGATAGTAATACATCTGTTGAACATAATTTTTTCTTTTTTCGAGTTATTCAGTATTTTGTACTGTTGAAGTTTCAGGTGTGTACTTGCAGAGGATAAAGCCTGTGACACAAACCTTTTCCTGTCATTTGCATATTTTCCCATATTCTGGTATTGGTGACAAATACCTCTATTAATTTAGCAAACAAGGGATGAGTTCCCTTTTAATTGAGATGTTAAATTCTAGTTTGTGAATATGTGTATAATCTTTAAAGAAAATTCTACTTCATAAAATTATAAATGTCTAAGGTGATACCAGGATGAGCACAAGTGTTAAGAGAAATCAATGGCAATGTTTTCTATAGTTCTATGGCAAAGAAACTGTTTATAATTAATTCTTAAGTCACCTTGCAGTTATTAAACAAAATAAATATTAAGTAGAATTATGCATTGAATTAACAGTATTAAAACGACTTATGTTGCCTACTTTACATTTTCCAGGAACATCACTTACAGCGAGCTATTTCAGCACAGCAAGTGTTTAGAGAAAAAAAAGAGAGCATGGTCATTCCAGTTCCTGAGGCAGAGAGCAACGTCAACTATTACAATCGCTTGTACAAAGGAGAGTTTAAACAGCCAAAACAGTTCATTCATATTCAGCGTAAGTTTGTTGATTCATTGTTTTCTGTTTGTAATTTAAATTTATCAACCAGTGAAAATCCTTTCTTTTATGCCCAAAGAGATTTTAATTTTTCAGTGCATATACATTGATTCATAGAAATATAAAACATTAAGAAATAAAATTTCTGTTCTTAATATCTGAACTTGGAAATAATTTTGAATGTTAGTTGCATTTGGCACATTTGATATTTAGTACAAGATTTCGTGTAGCACTTACACCTTATTACACATCTAAAAGTTGGATTACTGTACTCAAATTTGTTATTTTTAAAGGCGCAGTGGCTATAATACTGATTAGGGGTGAATCTTCAGAAAGTTTTTAGAATTAGATTTATACCCCTCTGCCTTCATCTACTTTTTTTAAATTATATTTCTGCCTCCTTGATACTCTCTTATTTTTCTCCCCATTGTTATATTTAATCACAATCTCTTGCCTTAAAACTATTTCACTAAATTCTTATTATATTTACTACTCCTCCATCACTTTCCTTACCCTCTTCTAATGTATCTGCTCCACAAAGTCCACTGGCACCACAGTGGTCTTCTTAAAGTGTCCATTTGATCTAATTATTCTCTGGCTTAAAATCATTCGATTCTTTATTGTCTACAGTAGGAGTTTTCAGGGGATGGTTCAAACAGATGCTAATGCTTTGGTATCTTGTCTGATTGTATAAGAAAAAGCTTTGGGCAGCTTGTTAAAATAGAGATTCCAGGGCTCTGCTTTAGGTCTGCCTGTCTGAGGTATGTGGCCTGGTAATAAGTATTTTTAAAAAGTTCCTCAGGTAATTATGAAGCCTCTCCAGATTTAAGACTGTAAGATCGATTGTTTCCATCAGTTCTAAGATGCACATTTTTTATTGGTCACTTTTGAAATGAGATTGCATGTTAAATTGCTGTTGTCCTGGATTCAGGTCCAGTTTATCTAAGGAAAATCTGCATTTGTCTCTGCCAGGCATCTAGGGACACTTCAACAGGGGACCACTTTAAAGTCTTTGCTGTTTATTTTGTTTTTAGACAACACTGGTAGCTTTAGTTCAGTCTGCAGACCTGCTAAGAGTTCAGTTCTCAGGGGGAGAGTTTTCCCACCTCCTTTCACCTAAGGGCAAGTTGAGAAATGAAGTTTCTTGCAGTTCCTTTCTGCATAGCTGGTTTATTTCTTTACCTTAAGCTGAGGTTGTTACCACTTGTTAGTGTATCTTTGTGCAGGAGTATTCTATTAAAATTCTTAATAGACTCTAGCAGAAAGCTTTTTTTGTTTGTTTTTTATAGTACATAAAGTCATGGTTCACCTTTTAACTGATGGCAGTTTATATTTGACAGAATTCAGTAATAGCCAAATTCTCTATTTTGAATACAAGACCATTTGTGATTTTTTTTCCCCCTGTTTACTCCCTTAACCTCATTTCCTGCTATTCTTCCCCTCACCTCACCCTCTTTACCATAGGAACTAATGTAAAATTACTCAATTTGCCTGGTTGTTTCATGTTTCACACTTCCTTGTACGTGCTATTCAAGGCATCTTTCCCCTCCTGTAACTCATTTAGGGCCTAACACCCCTAAGAAGCTTATCCTTACTTTTCTCATTTGACCTCTGTTTTTTTACTCATCTCAGTATCTTTGTACATACCTCTATTAGAGGACTCACCCTACTTAATTGCCATTATTTGTAACCATTCTTTCCTTTTAAACTATGAGTTTCTAGGGCAGGGATAATGTTTTATTTTCTCTGTATCTTTAGAATAAAGTACATGGTTTATAGATACATAATAAATAGTATGTTGACTGGATTTGTTAAAAATGGCTTTTGAAAAGGCTCTTAGGTATCAGAACCATTTTCCAGAGACTCTTTTTTGAAGCATTCAAGGGATATATGATGCAAAAATTTATGTAATTTGTTTCCTCTGTATTCTTTGACTTTGACCCCTTTAGTTTGTTGAATTTCCCTTATCCGTTGTATTGGGAGGGAGATAGCTGTTTGTAATAGGAATTATAAGGACTTTTCAAGCCAAAGTATGTGTTGTTGTTTTGTATTTTAGTAACAGTGTAGCTGGACTTCAGGACCATATGTAAAACTATCCTAGAAAACAAAGAACATAGAAAGTGGGTATAACCCACCTAGGTTAGGCCTGTTAGATACAGTAAACATTAATCTTGGATTGGCTTTTAAATTTAATTTCATTCTGTTACTATAGAGATGGAATAAAAATAATAGAGCATTCTTTTAACTTTCATTTTTTTCTTTTAGTCTGTCAACATATATATTCTACATACTATATACAATATTCTCCTGCACATACAGATTTTAATTGTTTTTTCTATGTATATTTTAAATTCTTAGATTTTAGTATAGTCTGTGATTGTCATTTTCAGTGCCTATTAATTCTATCAAATTGATATTCCACAATTTGCTTACTTCTATACCTATTACTGACCTTAAACTTGTATGTACTAAAATTTAAATTCATGTTATCTTTGAGATTTTGTCATCCCACTCCCCCCAAGGAAGGGCTTTTTTCCCTAAAGTTTATTTATTTATTTTTAGTAATCTCTGCACCCATTGTGGGGCTTGAACTCACAAATCCATGATCAAGAGTCATACGCTCTTCCAACTGGACCAGCCAGCCACTCCTCAAGGAAGGGCTTTTAAACCTTTTTTGACATAACTTCTTTGTGAGGTCTTAAGTATAAGAAATTCCAGAAAATATTGCTCTGGCTTTTTCATTTTGCTCTTTACATGATAGATTGGAAATTATCCCCCCTTTGTCTGGCTAGAAAAAGACATTGTACAATTGCCATATTAGGGTGGCTCACTTCGGGTCCATCACATTGTTGGCCTGCTTTAGCAGAAGCTTCTTTATTGATCCACATCGCCACTAATGTGATTATTATCCATTTAGAATTGTTTAGAGTCTGTTGTCTATCGGATAAAATTTTAGTGTTACATTTTAAGCCCCCCCCCTTTTTAAGATTTTATTTATTTGACAGAGAAACACAGCTAGAGAGGGAACACAAGAAGGGGGAGTGGAAGAGGGAGAAGCAGGCTTCCTGCTGAGCAGGGAGCCCAATGCTAGGCTCGATCCCAGGACTCCGGGATCATGACCTGAGCCAAAGGCAGACACTTAACTACTGAGCTGCCCAGACACCCCTTTTAAGGCCGTTCTTTGTGCCTCCCAACCACAGTTCCCTATGGGTTCTTCCACTAGGACACCAGCATTACTGAAATGAGCTGTTGGAAGTGAAGGTCTGTTTCTTTCTCTAGATGGTACGCTTCTCAGCTGCAGAATTCCACCTCATTCACCATACAGTCCCAGAATACAACCTCAGTACAATTTTTTTTTTCCAATTCCTCTAACCCTTCGTACTTTCAGCTAAAAAATAATGCACGCCTTGCAACACTCTGACTTATGCCATATCTTCTCATAGGTCCATGTCTTCGCATACCCCTTTACTTCTGTCCTCCACTTATTAAACTGTAACTTGTTCTCTATGTCTTGTCCCCAGGATTACATTTAGCAGCCTTCTCTACATAAACTGTTTATCTCAAGCCCTCCTGTTTACGTGCACACTCTCATTGTGGCATTAACCCCCGTTGGTTGTTTGCCTGTGTTGTTTCACTATGCTATAACAGTCATTGAGAACAGGGACAATTTTTTCCTTTTAATGTCACTGTCCAGTAGTACCTAGCATGTGGTTAGGAATGTAGTTTAATGTTTGCTGAATAAATGAGTGAATGAATGAGTGATTGAAGATTAAAGTATACCCACCATGGCAGTTTTTGAGACCTTGATCTTGTAGGACTCAAAATGGTACACAGAACCAAATACAACAATGAAATTACTGGTATATACAGTGAAATCAAGGACCTGTGTGGATCCAAGTTAGAAATGAAAAGTTAGCACTATTATTTACAAGTGTCATTTTAGGACAGAACACATGTATACCAAGAAGGAGTTGGGAGTGGAATGATTCTAGTTTTGGTATGGATGGGAGAACAGTGTTCCTTCCTGTCTCTTTTAGTACTGGTTCTCCGTAGTCACCGTATTAGTGGTCTGAGGAACTTCTTTAATCAGAACACACTGGAGTATTCTTTCTAGGTTGGGAGCATCTTAAAGGCATATAGTCTTTGATGACCTAGGATACTCAAATTGTTCCTCATTTGGCTAATTCTGCATACTGGTCAGTTGGATGACACATGCATAAAGATGCTATCTCCATTTTACTTACTGTTACAACAAGTTTACTTCGGGTACTTTACCCTAGATGTTAAAATTCCTTCATTCCTTTTGGAATTTAAGAACTTGATCAAATTCGGAACCCAAATTTTTCTCCTTGAGGAGATGATTTTGTTTACATTGTAATAAGTCCTTATTTTGAACTTCCGTTACTCCTTTTATTTAATATGGTAAAATTTTATAGTTAACATTAAGTATCTCAGAATTTTAGAACATAAAGGAACTTGAGATATTGTTTCAGTATTGTTTCATAAGTGTTCTGAGGCTAATTTGTGTCTAGTTTTGAACTCAGCTAAATGGTTCTTGAAAATAGGACTCCTTATCTTGTTTTGAAAGGAAAGGTCTCTTTCTCTTCTCACTGCATGACAACTACAAATACAAATCAATAGACCATCTCACCTGCTTCTTGGCTGAGAAAAAGGAAAATTCAGGAGGATGGATAGGTGGGAAGTAGCACCTCCTTGTTATCTGCTAGGCGGGGAGAAGAACATACTGAAAGGAGAATGACTTCTGCTATTTGTATTTGCGGAAAGCACCAGTCTTTGCATTATACTCTTGTGCACTTCAGTACACGTGAGGGTGGCTTCTTAGTCGGATAAACCTGACCTTTGTCAGGTCAGCATTGGGAAAAGAAGAAAAGTTCCACTTATTCAATGTAAAGTGGACCTATGTGTCCCATTCAGTCTCATTATCCTTGCAATGTCCTTTGCTATTCTCATTAATAAAAATTATGATAATTCACCCTTTACCCTGGTGGGAAAAATGTGTTTTGATTGGTAAGAGTTGGAAAAGATCCTAAATGAAGAATGTTGCTTTGTTTATACAGTAAAACTTCTTGGTGAAAAGGATGCATTCTAGAAACATCACTTTTTGTAAAAATGTTACTGGGTGTGTATTAAGCAGTTAAATTGAGCACAGATCTCATGAAATGAATCAGACATTTAAATTATTAGAAGAAAACAGTGCCGTGAGTACAGAAGCAGCGTGTATCAAATTTTTGGAGAACACATTTGAGGTGAAGCTAGATCCCATGTTGGAATGATTTAGAGGCATGGTAACAGGGATAGTGAACCAGGCTAGATAGACTTTAAGGGCAAGCTGCATTCATATCAGCTGGCTCTAAGGATCTCTGTTCTCAGGATTGTGCTAAGCCTCCTCTTCTGGGTAAAACTGTGAGTGTGGGTATGAAGGCTGAAATGGTAGAGCAAGTACCTGGGTAGCTACTAATACAGGAAGGAGGAAACCCCAAACTCAGAGTATTAAAGTAATGCCAGGTATTTTGGAAGAAGCAAAATAATCATTTAGTGGTCTGGCTAGAGAGGTGAAAAAGAAGTCATAGTACAAAGAGAGTCCTTTGGAGGCCTTTATGCATTTATTTATGCTCAGTATTAAAAAATTTAAAAATTGGGGTGACTGAGTAAAATATAGCATCACAAATTAAAGACCATGGCTGAAGAAATTCAAGAGAAAACAGACACTAGAGTAAGAGATGAGTTTGATGCATAATCGTGCCTATTTAAGGCATGATGTAACTAATAGACATAAGCAAAAAAGTAAGATTGGGTTTAAGATGCATATTCTAGTGCATGTTTCCTGGCACTGAAGCATTCAGAATTGTCCTGCTGGGCCACACAAAAAGATACTGCGATGTAACCCAGCACACCTGATTTTGTTAATAGCAGTTACCAGAAATAGGTTTTCAGAATATTCACCTAGCAACTAGCAATCTCCATGGAAGATTCTTCAGTGACACCACACTACCCTGAGAGTTGACACCTGTAGCATTTTGTGTGTCTCCTTCTCTATCATAAATGACTAAATTTCCTTCCCATCTTACCCTTGTAGTACAACTTAATGGGCTGCCTACTTATAAAAATATTTTCTTATATGCTTTTTTCCTGACAATTTTAATAGAAGACTAAAACTTTTCTTTCCACAGTTATGGGTAAAGGGCATAGTAAAATAGCATTTACTGATTGCCATGCCCAGGTCCTATTAGTGTTTTACATGTTTTAAGTCAGTTATGCCTTAAAGGAACCTTACAATGCAGCAAGTGTTTTTACCCCTCTTTTAAAGAAATATTACATAAAGAACCCAAAGTAATGAAGCTAGCAAGTAGAAGAGTCAGAATTTGAGCCACGTCCTCTGGCTCTAGAGTGTGCCTATTTAACTCTGGTATACTGTTTTTCAGCCATGGCTCATCATTCTAAGATGCAGATACTCAAACACATTAAACAGATACATTTCTATTCAAATATGGTTGATGATAGGATCAACAATGAGAGTAAAGGATTCCTTTTTTCATTTGTTTTGTGTGTGTGTGTTGGATAAATTGCAGAATAGAAGATAGATTGTCTGCTGATAGAAAAGGAGATCCTGGATGTGAAAGGCAGATGCAAACACCTGTTATGACACTTTTCTGGTTTGGCCTGGCAGGGTTGATTGATGAATGGAAGAGCACTGTGCATGGGGATGAAGGAGATGCCAGGAAGAGAGAAAAGCTTGAAGAAAAGGGAACCGTGAGAGTAATATAAACAAGTAATAAAAGCACATTTTACAGTTTTGCTTAGGGTAGTGAGGAGCTCTGAAGACAATCCTGCAATTTTCACGGAGGGAGGTCCAAGTTGGGAAAGGGCTGTGTGGCAATTACTGATTTTAACCTCTAATTAAACACTGGTGGGCAAACAGTAAAGTTTGCTTTGGGTGGAATGAATTGGACTTCATAGGGCCTGGATCAGGCAGGCATTATTTTTTCTGTCTGTTTAAGAAAAAAATCATTACTAGTACTTCTCATGGTTGTTCAGAAGAGGCTAAAATGGAAAATAGAAGTGATATAAATATGAAAGAATAAAAACAGCCTCCATGGTAATCTTACTTTTTAAATAATCCAAGATAATATTTTAGTGATTAAGATAATTTTTCTCACTTTCTTAGTTAATAAAATAATCAGAGTTGCAGGAATAAAAGAACCCCCCCTTCACCTCACCTCCATGGAGGTTAAATAAAGCCTCCCTTTTCACCCTAAATTGGACCTTGTTTAGAAATACTTGCTTCCTGGCTTAAGAATCTCTTTTGTGGGGCACTTGAGTGGTTAAGTAGGTTAAACATCCCTTCTTGGTTTAGGTTCAGGTCATGAGATCAAGTCCCACATCTGGCCTCAGCACTCAGCAGGGAGTCTGCTTGGGATTCCCTCCCTTGCTTTCTGCCCCACCCCCTGCTCATGCTTGCATCTTCTCTCTCTCTGAAAGAAATCTTTTTTTTTTTTTTTTTTTTTTAAGATTTATTTGAGATAGAGTGTGAGTGAGAGCACATGAGCAGGGTGAGGGGCAGAGGGGAAAAGGGGAAGCAGACTTCCCACTAAGTAGGGAGCCCAACGCAGGGCTTGATCCCAAGACCCCGGGTTCCAGCCAAAAGCAGATGTTTAACCGACTGAGCCATCTTTTTTTTTTTTTTTTTTTTTTTTTTAAGAAGAATCTCCTTTGTTTCTCTGAAAGAAACTATGGAACTAGAGTGAGAGTTCAATAAGTTGAGGTTTACTTTCTATAATAAAAAAATAAAATGTTAATTGCAGAAAAGAGTAATAATCCCAGGACACCTGGCTGGCTCAGTCAGTGGAGCGTGTGACTTTGAGCTCCAAGGTGGGTGTGGAGATTACTTAAAAAAAAAAAAAAGAAGAAGAGGGAGCCTGGGTGGCTCAGTGGGTTAAAGCCTCTGCTTTCGGCTCAGGTCATGATCTCAGTGTCCTGGGATCGAGGCCCGCATCGTGCTTTCTGCTCTGCAGGGAGCCTGTCTCCTCTGCTCTGTCTCTTGCCTGCCTCTCTGCCTACTTGTGATATCTATCTATCTCTCTCTCTCTCTCTCTCTCTCTCTCTGTCAAATAAATAAATCTTAAAAAAAAAAAAATCCCATGTTGCAGAGATAAGCAACAGAGATAAAGTCTTTTCTTCTCTTTTTTTTTTAAATTTGTGTTGTACATATGTGTTTGTGGCTTTCCTTTTTTACTTACAACTAATAAGCATTTTTCCAAGTCATTAACTAGCTTTAATAATTTTCAAAGCTAGATAATATTACAAGGAGTTTGTTTTGTGTCCTTCAGTGGTTAGCAGGAACCCTTAAGAAAGCAAGCCAGTACTGAAGGTTTTTGTTTACACTTTATTTTTTTTTCAGATTTAATTTATTTGAGAGAGAGACAGAGCATGAGCAAGGGGGAGGAGACAGAGGGAGAGGGAAGGCAGACACCCCACGGAGTGGGAATCCCAGAAATCCTGACCTTAGCCGAAGGCAGACACTTAACCCACTGAGCCACCTGAACCACCCATGCACCCCTGTTTACACTTTAATTAGCAAGGAGTTTTAGACCCAGGTTATTTGTGGTTTTGTTATTAGTAAAATATTAATTTGTGTGTTTAAATATTAGGAAATTAGTAATTTCATTAGTAAAATATAATTTGCATTTCAAGGAAAAACAGGAATTTAGGCTTTACAGAGTAATAGTTTATTAATTTTTCAAAAGCTAGTGTGCAGTGAACTCTTTTTCAGATGAAACCTAATTTACTTCAGATGGTGCATTGCATTCAGTTGTCACGTCTCTTTAAGCTATTCCTAAGGCTTTTTGTGCTCATACCACTGACATTTTTAAATACAGGCCAGTTATTTTGTAGAATGTTTCTCAGTTTGTGTTTACCTGTCTTCTCATGGCTATTCAAGTTAAAATAAGTTATTGTTATTGTTGTTTTATTGTGGTAAAAAAAATAGAACAAATCTTTTAGTTTGTAAGTCTGTGTGGCAGTATTATTAACTATATGCACATTGTTGTACAACAGATCTTTAAAAGTTTTTCATTTTGCCTCACTGAAAGTATACCCATTGAACAACTCCCTGTTACACTTTCCCCTCAACCCCTGGCAACCACCATTCTACTTTTTGTTTCTGTGACTGACTACTTTAGTTACCTCATGTAAGTGGAATCGTGTGTATTTGTTTTTTTGTGACAGGCTTATTTCATTTGGCATAATATCCTTAAGGTTCCTCAGTGTTGCAGCGTATGACAAGATTTCATTCTTTTTTAAAACTGAATAACATCCCATTATATGTATATATCACATTTTGTTTATCCATTCATCTATTGATGGACATTTAGGTTGTTTCTTGGCTGTTGTAGATAATACTGCAGTGAACATGGGTTTTCACATATCACTTCGAGATGCTGTTTTCCCTTTTTTTGGATATGTACCTGGAAGAGTGATTGCTGAATTACATAGTAGTTGTATTTTTATTTTCTGAGGGGCCCCCCCACACTCTTTTACACAGTAGCTGCACTGTTTTGTTACCTTACCAGCAATGTACAAGGTTCCAATTTCTCCGCATTCACACCAATAAGTGTGATGGGGGCAGGCAGTTTGGTGGCAGTCCTAATGATGGTGAGGTGATACCTCATTGTGGTTTTGATTTGTAATTCCCTGGTGACTGGTGATGTTGAACATCTTTTCATATGTGCGTTGCCTATTTGTATATCTGTCTTCTGAAAAATGTCTCTTCAGGTCCTTTGCGGTTTGTTTTTTAATTGTTTTTTTGTTTGTTTTTGAGTTTAGGAGTACTTGATGTATTCTGGTTATTAACTCCTTATCAGATATATGGCTTACAAGTATTTTCTCCCATTCCATTCGTTGCTTTCTCACTCAGTTGATTGTTTCCTTTGCTGTACAGAAGTTTTTTAAAGTTTGATGCAGTCCCATTTGTTGCCTCTGCTTTTAGTATCATCTGCAAGAAATTGTAGCCAAACCTAGCATCCTGAAGGCCTTCCTACTTGTTTTTTTTCTAGGAGTTTTATAGTTATAGGTCTTATGTTTAGGTCTTTAATTCATTTTTAGTTAATATTTGTATATAATGTGAGAAAATGTTTCATCTTAATTTTTTTTTTGCATGTGAATTTCCAGTTTTCTCAGCACCATTTGTTGAAGAGCTTATCCTTTCTCTTGGCACCCTTTTTGATCATCAATGTAGGGTTTATTTTGTGGCTCTGCTCCCTTTAGTCTGTGTATCTGTCTTTATGCCTGTACACTGGTTAGATGATTATGGCTTTGTAATGTTTTGAAATCTGGGGTGTGTATTTTTAAGTGAGATCTATCTCCAAGAGGGCTGGTTTTTGAAAAGAACATTTGGCGAAGTCTTCAGTAAAGAGTCTTTCTGGTAAAGGAAATTATTTGTTGCCCTCCAGTTTGTCTTATGTTTGGAATTTTTTAAATTATTAAAACTCCTGTTTCAAAACTTTCTGATAACTGTACCAAGTTTATTTCATAGAGCATTCAGTGTTTTGCTAATATTAAAACAAATGACTATGAAAATACTGCTACTTAATTTCTCATGTTTCTGACTGTTTAGTGGGCTGTGGAGATAAGAGATTTTAATTATTTACTTGAGAGGGAGAGCATGCGCATTAGCAGGGATCTGGGAAGGGTCAGAGGGAGAGGAACAAACAAACTCCTTGTAGGGAGCCCGATATGGGGCTTGATCTCAAGACCCCGAGGTCATGACCTGAGCACAAGTCAGACGCTTAACCAATTGAGCCACCCAGGCGCCCCATTCTGTGACTTACTTATTAATTTTTTTTATACTATTAGATACTATTAACGTGTATTTTTGCACATATGTGATTGTAGAATTAGTTTGTACTAGTTAAGTGCAGATACTGCCTGCATCCAGATGTCTAAGTGAAGCTTTTGCCCTCATTCTGTATTTATTGAATGATTCATTGAGAGTAAATGAGAATGATAGGAGGTCTGAACAGCAAGTAGAGCATAATCTCAGGTAGTACATAGAGATCACTGACCCACAATATCTTTTTATGTGATTTGTTATTTTTTTTTCTAAGATTTTATTTATTTGACAGAGAGAAACACAGCCAGAGAGGGAACACAAGCAGGGGGAGTGAGAGAGGGAGAAGCAGGCTTCCTGCGGAGCAGGGAGCCCGATGCGAGGCTCGATCCCGGGTCTCCGGGATCATGACCTGAGCCGAAGGCAGTCGCTTAACCAACTGAGCCACCCAGGCACCCCAATGTGATTTATTTTTAGTAGGTAATGCATTCAGGTGATTTCAAAATAAAAAGTTTATGATAAACAGCCTTTAGTCACCCTCTGCTTATAAGAAACCACTTTTATTAGGCTATATGTTCTTCTGGGTTTTGTTGTGCGAGTTCAGACACATAGGAACTAATATTTTTATACCCCCTTTTACACAAAAGTTAACATACTATATGTACTTTCTGGCGATTTGCCTTTTTTTTTTTCTTTTTGGTAGGAGTGTAGTCTGGAAATTATCACATATCAGCATGTAGAACATGGTCTCATTTCTTTTTTACTGATGCATAATAGTCCTTTGTGTTTGGACGGGCCAGATTATTAGCCATTTTCCTATAGAAAAGAACTTGAATTGTTTTCAGTCCTTTGTTGTTACAGATAGGGTTTAAGTGAGTAACTGTGAACATACAGAATTTCATAAAAGTGGAATTCTGTTTCTTATGGAAATTGTCAAATTGCTGTCTATAGGAGTTAGACCATTTTGCACTTCCACTAACAATGTATGAAAGATAGTGCTTAATTCCTTATAGCCTGCTTTTGAATTTTCAAAGTTTTCTAGTCTGGTAGGTGAGAGGTGATGTACCTCAGTGTATTATTCTTTTAAATAAAACTTTTATTTTGGAAAGATTTTAGGTTTATAGAAAAGTTGCAAAGGTAGTAGAGTGTTCCTCTATACCTCTTGTCTGGTTTCAGTTTTCTTCAGTAATTACCATCACACATTACTGTGTCAAACCTATGACACTAATATTGGTGTATCATTATTGACCAAAACCCAGACTTTAATTTCTCTTAATATAGTTTTAATTTGGATTTCTAATTATGAATGAAGGTAGGGCGCCTGGGTGGCTCAGTGGGTTAAAACCTCTGCCTCGGCTCAGGTCATGATCTCAGGATCCTGGGATCGAGGCCCGCATCGGGCTCTCTGCCCGGCAGGGAGCCTGCTTTCTCCTCTCTCTTTGCCTGCTCTTCTGGCTACTTGTGATATCTCTCTCTGTGAAATAAATACATAAAATCTTTTTTAAAAAGAATGAATGAGGGTAAGTCTTTTTCTTACTCTTTTAGGAGCCATTAACATTTTTATCTCCTGAATTGTTATCATCCTTTGCCCAGTTACCTATTTAGTTAGAAAACAAGGGAGGAAGAGTCTGATGGAGGAGAAGAGAGAAGACTAAGAAAAAACATAATTAGAGGTCGAATAAAAGGATCACACTTGACTTTTTTTTAAGAGCACTGTTATATCCTTTAGGTCCTGTCTAGTATTGTTAGGCTGTACCGCCTCTCTAATGATGAAAATCTCCCCCTGAAGGATTCAAAGAATCCACTTACCCATTCTCATGGTTTTGCGGTTCCCCTAGTTCCCATCTTTGCTACTAATTGTAATACTTGTCGTTTACATAAAATATGAATTCTTCAGAGTGGAAGAGGGATGTAGTTAGCTGTCTAGTCAGCCAAAAGATTACAGTATAAACCTGGAGTTTTTTGTTTTGGTTTGGTTTTTGTCAGTAGAGAAACTTGGATCAGTATGTGATCTTGTAGAAGTGGTCTTGAACTCTTCTGCATGCACTTCATGTTTTTTGAACGTTGGGTAGGGAGTCTAAATAAGTTCTCTGGCCAAGCCTTATAATTGTAGGAAATCTTGGAGAATGAAAGTCAGGAGTCCTGACTAGGGGCACCTGGGTGGCTCAGTCCAGTCTGTTGGGTTTCCCAACTCTTGGTTTCAGCTCACGCCATCATCTCCAGGTCCAGAGTTTGAGCCTCTGCATTGGGCTCTGTGCTCAACAGGGAGTCTTCTCATTCTCTTCCTCTCCCTCTGCCTCTCCCCACAATCTCGCACATGTGCTCTCTCTCTCTCTCAAATATTTTTTAAAAAGAGAGAGTCCTAGTTATATCTGCTATTTGTGATCTCTGGGTACACAGCTGAGAACTGCTAGGCCTGGAGGCCATCAGAACCTTGGAGAGCTCCAAGCATAGGCAGAGATGCTTCAGCTGTACTAAGTTGTCATCAGCTCCCTTTGAAAGTTATTGGAAGCCTGAGGACCCTAAAAATTTACAAATTGGAAAAATTTAGCATATTTCAAATTAGACATAAGTAAAGGTTATGATATTTAAGAGCAAAGATTTAGGTTTAGATCAGAGGATATCAAAAAGTTGTTCATCACTTGGGAACTTGTTAAAAATGCAAATTAACAAGCCCTTCTCTAGATCTACTGGACCAGAAACTGGTGGTCAGGCTCAGTAATCTGTGTTTTTAGAAGCCATCCTGAAGATTCTGGTGACTGCGAAAGTTTGAGAAACACTGGTGTAAGCACTTTGATGATACTCATGTAAAGGAGAGACTTCTGAGCCCTTGACAGATCCCTGGACTTCCTTAGGATTAAGAAGTATATATGGAATTCTCGGAACATTTTTTGGTTTGCTTTTGGTTTTTAAGATTGATTTTATTTATTTATTTATCTATTTATTTATTTATTTGACAGAGGAAAACACAGCTAGAGAAGGAACACAAGCGGGGTGGGGGGGTGAACAGTCTTCCCGCTGAGCAGGGAGCCCAATGAGGGGCTCGATCCTGGGACTCTGGGATTATGACCTGAGCTGAAGATAGATGCTTAATAACTGAGCCACTCAGGCGCCCCTAGGAAGATGTTTTGTTTGAACTGCTTCCTAGTTCATAGGTCTACCTACTCAGAGTCCACTTTAATGTATACTAGGTTCTATTTCACTGAGATTTTTGATACACAATAGCATTGCTAATGTAAGACTTGTAAAACTGCTCAACTGCTTTTTAAAAAAATAATATACACTTTATATATGTGCATACAACTTCCATGGATATATAGTTCTGAATCCTTATTCTGTAACTAGCGTGCCATTGCTAGGTATTATGTGCTGTTGATGAGCACAGTGCAGTTTCTCTTGAGTCTTGATGCACACCATTTCATTATTAAATGCATTATAGACCACCCAGATGACCTTAGTTTGCCCACTGTTTCGAAGGATGCTCATTACCGTATGCTGCTGGGTGGAAAGAAGAAATCCAAAGCTGCACTGCTTGTAAACTGCTGTCCTGGCCCTCTGCAAGTTTTAAAAGTGAGGATACATACGTAGGTGACCTATGTACAGAGCTTCTTTGGCAAATCTTTATATTAGTGATATTTTCTGAACAAACATATCCAAAAATGGTAGGATACACTCCTGTTCCTTTAATCCAGATGGCTTTGTTGAGCTTATTAGCAGTATAGGCATCTAGTGTTTCCATCTCTTTCATGGTGTGTTTTTTGTTTGTTTTTATTTTTTTTTTTGGTTTTTTTTTTTTGGTTTTTTTTTGTTTCTCTTGGTATGTGAGGTGCATGTTCTGTGGACATATTTGTGAACATTAATAGGTATTCTCTGGTCAGCTCTGTTTTTATAGTACAGTGGCTTCTCTCTCTTTCTTTCTCTTTCTCTCTCTCTCTTTCTTGGCACCATACTGCATGGACCTGATAGAAAAGGAAGAACAAGAGAGATTATTGACAGGCTTATTTTACGGGGTTTGCTTCTTTGGAAGGGACATTGAATCATTTTCATCAATCCCACACAGTATTCAGCAGTGGTGTAAATCCCTTCCAGAGATCTAAAATTCAGAAATATGTACCTAACTTTATCTCTTTACTGCAAGTAACTGAAAGAAAGATAGGTGACATGTAACCACACTGATCACCTGAACCAGAGGATAGAAAAACTTAAACTGGATATGATCAAGTAATTCAAATGATACAGGGTAATACTTTGTTGGAAAATGAACAAACAATGTTCTGAGCCCAGAGACTACAAGGCACAGTGTTTGTGAGGGAAACTGTAATGGACACAAAGTTCTTTTCCTATCCAAGAGTGTTTGCCAATAAAAGTCAATACTATCATACTAAAAATGAGGGACTTCAAGGCCCCCAGGACAGGGTACATATCTTCATCTACTGTGCTTATGTCTCTACCTAATTCATTAAGCACTTTTAAATAGAATTAGTACTAGACCAGGAGTTTTATATGTTTTATGAGCATCTTTTGATTCATTCTGCAGTTTTTGTGATACACAAGAGGTATTTCTAGACAGTATCCATTATCTCCATATGTTTGGCAGCATGACAAGGAATGCTAGCAGGAAATTATGGAAAAATAATTTGAGTCCTTCTGGTGATGGATGGTGATGATGGTTGCACAGCATTGTGAAAATACTTAATACCGGTAGACTGCACTTAAAAATGGTTAAGATGATAAATTTGTTATATGTATTTTACCATATTAAAAAATAAAATCAAACTTTGTTTTATAATCCCCACCTCCTCCCCAAAAACCCCTTTGGGTTTTTCATGTTACTATGAATAGTAATTTAACATAGATGTCTAAATTATGTAGATGAGTGCTTGTGAAAGACTTTCATGTACATTTCTCTTAATATTGGTAAGGTTCATAAATATTTGTTTACAAAAAGAGCTGTAGCATAGAGATTTGTATCAGAATCTTATAAGAAAAATCAGGACAGGTGATCTAGATAAAATTATTTCTTCTGTACTTAGTAATACAGTTTTGTTGTACAGTCTCTTACACTGTGCCTGTTTCTCTAATACCAGTTAGCTCAACATTTATTGCTCATGCTGGGAATGATATCAATACTACATAAAATTGTCCAGATTATTTTTTGATTTTTCCTTGCCAAAGAGGACTGGGATAGTGTGAGGAGAATTAAAAATCTTTGATAGGGAGGCACAAAGGCTTTAGGTTGGTGTTCCACATGCAAGGGCCCTTTCAACTCCATATTAAGAAAATCAAAAATGAGTGCCTGTACCTAGGCTTACTTTTTCCAAGAGAGGTACATACCAGCCTTGCAGGTTGCATTTCCTTCTGGATCCCCAACACAGTCTGTGTTTTCTCAATACCCACAAGCTGGCAAGTCCATTCTATTATTTTTGTACCTTTTTAGTATCCCTTGAGATAGTAGCCAGCCATTCTCAATGGCCTACATACTATCTAATGTAACAGTTACAGTCTGTTTGGTCTCTGAATAAGTTACATAGATTTTCTGTAAGTCTATCGTTTTTAGTGTATAATTTTAGATGTAAAGGATTTTTTAGAGGAATTCGTGTAGTATAGCAGAAATGCCTATACCTTTCATAATAATAAATCAAATCATAGTGGCCCATTCTGAATGTTAGTGAATAACTCTTGCTGACATTCCTGAGTTCATAAAAAAGAAGCAGGTGACTTCACAGCCCCAGAAAAAGGGTTCTGGCTAAATCTAAATCTCAACTTTTCAGAGCTAGACAGTCCTTAAAGATGATTTCATTTTTTAAATGACAGATTTCTAGCTGTTAGTTCACATTCCTAAGAGCATTTCAGAGAGTATCTCCTGGTAACTTATCATTATTGATTGTTTTCTTTGTTAATGGGTGATGAGCCCGAGAGATACCCAGGAGAGAAGAAACTACTTCAAAGAGTGAAATTTTGAAAACTACTTCCCTAATAAATCTTTGCTTATCTTTCATACTCCAGTGTTCCAGAAAATTCATTTTTCTTTACTAATCTAGACCATGGTTAGCAAGTTTATTTTTTTGTAAAGGGCTAGATAGTAAATGTTTGGGACTTTGGGTGTCACATATGTCTGCGTATTTTACTTCTTCCTTTCTTCTCTTTAAAAAAAAATGTTTTTTAATTGTTATAAAAATGTAAGAATTAAGTAACCCTCTTGGGTCCCCTCCCTCTTTGGAAGCTCCGTACTCTATCGTTTAATAAATTTTACTATCACTCAATAAACTTTGTTCTGCTGCCCACAACCCCCCCCCCCCCAAAAAGTGAGAATCTTTTCACACATTCACAGTTTTAACAAAAACAAGCTGCTGGCCAGATTTAACTCATAGGTCATAGTTTGGCATTCCTTGATTTAGACTGTCTTAATTAAAATACTAATTAAAATTCACTGGTAACTTGCCTAAAACCACTCCCCCCCACCGAAAGGTAAAAATTATAGAAGAAGAAATTATTTGTGACATCACTGTCAGTCATTTAACCAGGCCCCCATGCCTGGGTAATTTATTATTTCTTCTTTAAGTTAGAATTTCACATGTTTGGCCTCAAAGAATTAAAAAAAAAAAAGTCCCAAATAAAATCATGACTGGTTACATGGTTAAATTATGAGTTAGTTTGAGAAGTTTCTTCAGATTCTGTCAAAACATTTGTGACTTTAAGTTTTATAAATCAAAAGCGCATTGTACCCAATTGTAGTTGTAAGAAAATAAGCCAGAGAAATAGAAGTAGTGACTATTCAACAGGGGGTCTTAGCCTTTAGAGAAATAGGAAAAAGTACCTTTTTGCAATATACTATTATAGTTTACAGTTATTCATAGTTGGAACTTCTTTAAAGTGTTTAAAACCCATGATTTATATATACCCTGATTATTAAGGGCATTAATACTAAAAAGACCTACCTATAAAGTTGTACTTTAATTTCATTTTACTAAATTATGAGATAGTCTTGATCTACCTACAAATGGGATGGAGGTGAGTAATAATAGAAGCCTATGATTATTGAATACTGCTCCTCTGTACTTGGCACTATGATATGCACAAATTATTTCATTTAAACCTAACAAGAATCTCCTGAGATAGGTGCATTTCTTGTCCTTGCTTTACTGCCACTAATCTGTTTTCCATCTCTATAATTTTGTCATTTCAAGAACATTATATAAATGGAATCTATAGTACTTAACTTTTTTTTCACTCAGCATAATTTCCTTGAGATTTATCCAAGTTGTTGCATATATCATTAGTTTGATCCTACTTGTCACTAAATATAATTCACATGGTGTGGATGTTCCACAGTTTGTTTACCGCTTCTATTCAGCATCATTTGGGTTGTTTCCAGTTTTTGGCTATTATGAATAAAATTATTTATGAACATTTGTCTGTATGTTTCATGTCAATGTAAGTTTTCATTTTATAAATTTTGTGTAAATATATCAGTTTATTTGTTCTGGATGTTTAGGTTTTTTCTAATTTTTTACTCTTATGAAATGTAGCAATGGCCTTAGACATTATGCCTTATACATTATGTCTTATCCATATTTATGAGTATATCTGTGGAATATAGACCTACAAAGTGGAATTGCTGGGTCTTAAAGAATGTGCATGTGTAACTTTGCTAGATATTGCAGAATTGCCCTCCAAACTAGTTATACTATTTTATATTTTCCCCAGTAATATATGAGTTCTTGTTTTTTCCTGTTTTTACTAACACTTACTATTAAACTTTATAATTTTTCCCAGTCTGTCAGATATGAAATGGTATTTGTTGATTGAAATTTGCCTTCCCCCAGTTACAGTGTTGTTAAGCATTTTGCTATGTGAATTTGCCTCTTCATGTCTTTGGTTCCATTTTTCTCTGGGTCATTTACTGATTTTTTTAGAGATTCTTTCTATATTTTAGATACTTTTAAAAAGCTTTTATTATGAAAAAGTTTCCAACATACTCAAAAGTAGAAAAGAGTAGTACAACAAACTGCCATGAACTCATCACTGAACATTGTAATATTGTTCCTCTACACCATTTCTCCCCAACCAATGATTTTATCTAGCCAATCCAATGTCATTTCATCTGGGAATTTTCTTTTAATGACCTTGTCTTTGAGTTTTACTTTTCTTTTTTTTTTCTTTTCTTTTTTTAAGATTTTATTTACTTATTTGACCGAGAGCACAAGCAAGGGGAACAGCAAAGGGAGAGGGAGAAGGACCGTGGGATCATGACCTGAGCTGAAGACAATTGTTTAACTGACTGAGCCACCCAGGCACCCTTCATCTGGGAATTTTTAAACATAAGCAGCACAACATCTTTCTCATACCACTTTTTAAAAACAGCATTTTCTTAATATAATTGGGAATTGAGCATTTATCTTGCCTTTTTCTATGAACTGTGTATCAGGATCTCTAAATATTTGAAGAGGAGATGTTTCTCTTTATAGAAGTATCCCAGCTAATGTAAAACAAGAAAGAATGATAGAATATCACTGTTTTGCAGCCCCAAAGGAATTGATGGATCAAGGCAATGATCATTAATGGTTGACAGCATCACAGAGGAGAGACATTACAATCAGGCTGATGTGTGATGGTGATATAATACACTGAATCCTTTATAAATATGTTGAATATTCACTTAAAGATGTGAATTTTATGGTATATAGATTATATCCTGATAAAGGTGTTAAAAGACAAAGAAAAAAACACAAAAACTCACTGGCCCAGATCTCTAAAAGCTGCTCCCCTTTCAAGTGGGCACAGGTCTTCTATGAATTGATTTGAGCTCACTAACTGACAAAGCATATAAATGCAGTGAAACAGAGTATCTAGGTTTAGTTTTGTAAGGGCAGAGCACACTCACTTGTGAGAACTTTTCTCATGATGCTATATCACTGCGTTTGGTCAAACTGAAAACTATATCATTTCTTCATCCTCTTCCCTTAGAACCCAGACCAAAGTCCCTTACCCTCTTGCTAACCTGATTCATCACATCCTGATTCCTGGGTTCTGCCTTACTCCTGCCTCCTGTTGTCATTTAGTTTCCTCACCCTAGAAAGAAAGCTCATGCACATTTACAGTCACTTCCTTTTCCACCTCCAACCCTATGCAAACACTGATATTTCTTTCTGTGTGTCTTTTTTGAACATTTCGCATAAATAAAATCATACTATATGGAAAAAAAAAGAAAAACAAAATTAGACTATACTCTACTTGGTCTGCAGAGGCACCATCTCCTCCACAGTCGGAGTCATTTAGGCAAATGTCTCTGGCGTAGGCCCTGTGCTCAAATATTCTGGGATGAAGCAATTCCCAGGCCTGGCACAGGCTTTCACAGCAGAACAACTTGTCCATATCACTTGCAGGTATGAGGAAAGGCCTGAGTCAGACCTTGGCCAGTCTTTGCTTGTCACCAAGAGGCTCAAACAATGAAGAAAAATCATATTTCAGGTCTCCTTCCCACATTGTTCCCTCTGAATTGCCATCTCCTTCCCCCACCCTGGGAAGGAGTCACTTCACACCAAAGTCCAGGGACTGATGGGGCACCACTCACCACCCTTAATCCCTCACTGTGCCTCAAGCTTATGTGGGCCTCCACTGTGTGTACAAGCCTATGCATGCACTGGGAATTGAGGGTGGGAGTGTCTCTAGATTCTCAAAAAAAGACAAAAGGAATGAGAGAACCAAAAATTCTATACTTCCTAATGCAGGTTGGTTTATTAGTATCTTCTAAAAGTGACTGTGAGGATGTTTACTGTTTTTAGAATCCTGTATTATGGACTTAAACATATTTTAATTATTATTCTCATATTCATCCATTTTTGGACAGTAGGAAAAAACAGTTTAGCTTTAAGTCCTTTTGATATGGCTGTTCCATACCAGAAGGCAAATAAAACTGAGATGTTATAGGCTCACCTTTGTATTTCCTGGCTCAGATCTGAAAGAATCCATATCTCCAGAGAGCCTGTGTTCTTTTTAGTGAGAAATCATATTTGGAGGGTGTTCATTGCTACTGAGTTGGCCATCATCTCTTAAAACTTTTTAGTGGACCTCACAAGGAAATAGGTACTTTTAAAATTTGAAACATGAAATACATCATGAGTTTGTACTAATATTTCTTTAATTCAAGACTGTAGGCATAATCTTACACACTTTAGTTTTATACTTACAACTTTCTTTCACGGTTAAGGATATCTGCATAATTACCATGTTTTATCCCACTTTACACCACAGTAGTCTCAGAATAGTGATGCCAGTATGTGTACCAACAATATAATTATTGAAAATAGTGTGAAGTTTTTGGTTTGTTGGTCGCTTCATTTTTGCTTTTGGTCTTAGAGTATTTCCCACTAGAAATGTAACTTTACTGTATTTTAAAGATACTTCTAATAGAACCCAAATGACAGTTGGCTTTATTTGTTCCATTTAATTTTATTCTTAGGGATTTTGTTCCAAGATTTTATTATTTCAAATTTTGTAAAATTGGTTCTAAAAGTCATATCTTTAAAACAAGCCATTTTCAAAGAAGTCCAGTTGCTGCTATCCCACGTCTGCTTCCCCTGTCCCTAATTTGATTCTTTCCTTCCTTTGATAGTTAATGCTTTCTTAAAATTTTATGGTTTGCGATATTAATCTTTTACTCAGTGACTGATAACTAGACCCATGGAAGGTAAAAAGGTTAAGAAACACACCCACACATATGTGAAAATTTGATATATGATCAAAGAGGTATTACAAATCAGTGGGTAAAGGATGAAAATATTTGATAAGTAGTGCTGGAACAGTGATTATCCATATAGAAAAAATAAAAAGGAATAAATATGGAAAGCAAAATGTTAGTATTTTTAGAAAAAGTGAGGAAAACTTTATGACCTAAAGATACGGAATTCTTAAGACAAAGAGCAGAAACTATAAAGGAAAAATGGATAAATGGTAGTGTATTAAAATTAAAATTTCTGGGGCACCTGGGTGGCTCAGTTGGTTAAGCGACTGCCTTCGGCTCAGGTCATGATCCTGGAGACCCGGGATCGAGCCCCACATTGGGCTTCCTGCTTCGGCGGGAAGCCTGCTTCTGCCTCTCTCAGTCCCTCTGCTTGTGTTCCCTCTCTAGCTGTATTTCTCTCTGTTAAATAAATAAATAAAATCTTTTTAAAAAATTAAAATTTCTTTCTTTGTTTATTTGAGATGGGGGGAGAGGGGGGTAGAGGGAGAGGGAGAAGCAGGCTCCCTGCTAAGCAAGGAGCCTAGAGACAAGGGGCTCCATCCCAGGACCCCAGGATCACCACAAGAGCCTGTGGTGACTCAGATCATAAGAACAACCCACAGACTAGGAGACCATATAAATGCACTCCTTTTAGGCAAGTTGTGGTAAAGGGAAAACAGCATGCACTTCTGAATCCAACATACTTGGGTTCAAATTCTATGTGACAAGGTACAAACTAATTAAAACACCTCTAAAATCTTAATTTCATTTTGCAATGAAGGTACAAATAACCATACCTTTCCAGGCTTTCTGAACATTAAAGAAGATGTATCTGAAGCATTCATTTAGAGATAATAGGAATTGCATCAGTGGTAATCATTGTTAGGAGTAATTGTAATTCACAGTACTTAGAAGCAACAGCTGAATTAGGGTTTTGTTAAATTACTGAAAACTAACTGGAAATGTTTAGGGCTATACACAAAGGAAAAATAAAAGCCTCTGCTTTCGGCTCAGGTCATGATCTCAAGGTCCATGGAGGCCTACATCGGGCTCTCTGCTCAGCAGGGAGCCTGCTTCCTCCTTTCTCTCTCTGCCTACTTGTGATCTCTCTCTGTCAAATAAATAAATAAAATCTTAAAAAAAAAAAAAAAAAACTTAGGGGCGCCTGGGTGGCTCTCAGTTGGTTAAGCGACTGCCTTCGGCTCAGGTCATGATCCCGGATAGTCTGGATGGAGTCCCACTCCCTGCTCAGCGGGAAACCTCCTCCCTCTCTCACTCCCCTTGCTTGTGTTCCCTCTCTAGCTGTGTTTCTCTCTGTCAAATAAATAAAATCTTTAAAAAAAAAAAAACAAACCACAAACTTAAAACCTTGAAATGAATTGTATTGACCCTCATGGAAACATTTTTTACAAATGGTTAAAGTGTATTAAATAGGCACTTTTGACTATAAGGTTGGTTATGATCATTCAAACAACTGAAGCAAAAAGGGGGAATTAAAGTAAGGATTCTTAATGCTTGTAAACTACAACTAGAGTTCTTTTACTTGTTTCCTTCTCATTCCTTTTACCTCACAGCCTTTGTCTTCCATCCCATATTGTAAATGGCTCCTTTTTATCTCTTTGCTCCCATCATTAACACTCTTATTGTTTCTGTGTGGTTTGGGGGGCTTGGGTTTTTAAGTTTTTTTAATTACATATTTTTCTCAGATTAATACACATATTATTAGGGTTAGTTGAAAAAATTTTCCCCTTAGAAGGGGGAGTCTTTTCTCCATTCTGAGAGATAGCTACCTTCAAATCCTTTCCTTGTTTCTTTTGATATTTACCCTTTATATTTCCAAATAGTGGGCTTATGTAACTATCTTTTAATAGTTTTTTTTAATACAGTCTCTCTCTTCTGTTTAAAATTTTCTTCTCTCACTTCTCTACTCATCACACTTTCTCTGTTCCATTTTTTGGCTGTAGTGAAATTGTTAAATCAGTATTCATTGTATACAGTATTATTCTGCAAATATTAACAGCTGAAACAAGTACTTACTGATTACATTTCCTTTCTTGCTTAGGTTTTCACTTTCAAAGGAGACAACTTATCTTTGTTTCTGTTTCTTTTTCTGTGTGCCTTTCATTCAGTGAAAATTCTCTTACAGAAGTATAACTCCTTAAATATGTTCAGTCGAATAACCTGTCAGTTTTATTCCTTCCATGGACATTTTTTCCAGGAACCATTAATTTTGCTACTTTATTCTAGACTAGTTGCTCTTAGGCTTGCTACATGGTTATCTGTCATCCATCATCTTGGCAATTTCTTTGCTTCTCATGTTTACTTCCCTCTTTCCTGGATTCCATACTTTGCTTTTACTTTTAGATTTACTCCATCCTAATGGAGTATACCTTCCAGTGGCTTTCTAAGAGGGGATGTGTGGAAACGTGCGTTTTTAGGGGTCTTGCATGTTTGATATTTTATTGTAGCCTTATACTTGATTGATAGTTTGGCTGGGTAGAGAGGGTTTTGGGTTGGGTTGGAAACTGTCACCCTTAGGAGTTTTGAACACTGGTGTGGTCTTCTAACATCCAGTGTTGTTGAGAAACCTGATTATTTTTTGTTATTATAGTTTTAAATTTTCTGCTAAGTGTTCCTTTTATATAGTATCCTGTTTCTGTTCTTGTTTCATGGATGCAGTAGTAGCTCTGTGAGGATTCTTTTTTTCTTTCTCGCATTGTCTTTGTTTCCTGAGTTCCTTCTTTTCATTATGTGTTGCAGCTCAAATATCTGGATTACTTGACTGTTCATTTATCTTCGAGTGAGATCATTTATCTGATGATGTTTTTTAGGGGAATAATAAGTTTTTTCCATAAAAGAATTCTTCAGGCTTTTGGGTTGCTGGGTTGCTGACACCATTTTTGTTTTTATAGCAGAGTTGAGGGGTAGGGATGAGAGGGTGAGATAGCCGTGGATGGGAGTGCTAGGAGAATTCACTGTTCAACATGTAGACTTTTGCTTAATCTTTGTCCTTTGGTAGGGAACCTTATACTTTCCCTCAGTATCCCTGGTGCTCCAGAATCAACAGCCCTCTGAATCAGCCTTTGCAGATTAAGCCTTTAGTCTTCTGCCATTTGGGAGGAAAAGTAGTTGCTTTGGGTGCCTGGGTGGCTCAGGGTTAAGCCTCTGCCTTTGGCTCAGGTCATAATCTCAGGGTCCTGGGATCGAGTCCCACATTGGGCTCTCTGCTCCGCAGGGAGCCTGCTTCCAACCTGTTTCTCTGCCTGCCTCTCTGCCTATTTGTGATCTTTCTGTCAAATAAATAAATAAATAAAATCTTAAAAAAAAAAAAAAAAGCAGTTGCTTAGTTACACTGAATGAGAAAAGGATCTGATTACCCATATAAAGATTTAACTAATCTTCCTTTTTTCAGAAGGGTCCAGCCTGGTCTTTCAGAGAGTAAATGTGGATTTCAACTCTTCATAAATCTTTAGGTAGATAGGGAGAGTTTTCCTGCTTCTAGTTGTTCCCTCCACCTCAGCCAGACTGTTTTATGTTTTTGTGTCTGTGTTCTTCTGTCTGCTAAGCTTATACGTTTTGAGTCTGAAAATTTGATGATTCTTACTTGCTCATTCTCATCACCTCTGAAGGTAAATGCCATTTGGGAAAAAAAAATTGTTCTGCTTTTATTTTGGGATTTCAAGACACATATTTATGTGTTCATTCTGCCTTATTTAACCAGAAGCAATCTTTATGTTCACATTTCTGTTAGAGGTAGTCTGGCCCAAATATACTTTAAATCCTGTTCTATTCATTAGGTCACTAATCACCAATGGTTGGGTGTTCAAGGGTCAGTTACTCATCTATGGTATGGTTGCCTGTGGAATGGAATGTTACATGGTATCAAACATGACATAGGATTCACAGACAGGTAGATACAGTAATTAACATCTATAATTACAATGATAGGTTTATGTGAAGAGTTCTAAATTCACAGAATTAAGGTAGGGAAATTATCCATGTTTTTTGTTTTTACAAAGCCTGAAATTTAAAACCCTCTCATTTGGCTTACATTCATTGTGTTAGAGAGTACTTAATGCCACATTTGCTATTACATCCAACTTCTGTAAATAACCAGTGAGAGTAGGGTGAGTAGCATAAATTCTGAGCATAGAGTATGTATAATCTTAGGTGCCATATATGATGGAGACAAGTCTAGAAGGTAGAATGTTCTGAAGTCAAAAAAAGTGTAACCACTTGTAAAATAAATTACGGAGTGTAGCCTACAAGGTTGACTGTAGCCTGCATGTTTTGCTTAGGGCAGAAGGTAACATTTTTTTTTTCTTTTCTCCTTTGGAACTAATTGAGAAACAGACATAGACACATAAAACTTCAGTTTTGTTACTAATAAAAGTGGTATGGGAAGACAAGATATAAATATACAACCTCAGTGGAGTTTCTCATACTTACCCTTGAATTAGGCAAGTTTACCCCACCACTGGTTGGGCACTGGTTTGAGACACAGTAGGTCTCCCCAAACAAGGGCAGAATCAGGCTCCATGTTTACCAAATAGTAGAGGGCCGATTAGAATGCACCTCTTAAAAAGAAGGAAAAACCGTAAGAGATTATGCATCCAAAGATAATTGAGCTGATTAGGTGCTCTTCCCAAGTTCATCATTCAGTTTAGTCACTCCTTTCTTGGCTGAGGAGAGTGCACAGATGGAGAGAAGCTGAAAGTATTTTCCTATTCTTTTCCGTCTGAAGATTTGAGTGGAAATGTTGGGATCACATATTTCCCCTTAACACAGAGCACATAATAGACATAATATTATGTAGTAATAAAAAAAAAAAGAAAAAAAATATTATGTAGTAATAATACTCATATTAAGTAATGGGCAGTAACAAGCCCATCATTGTGCCACATTTAATTGCATACCACTCATTTCGTACCATTAACAGTAAACCAATTTTTTTTTAGTTTAAATTCTAGTCAGTTGACCTACAGTTCAGTATTATCATCATTTACATATAATACCCAGTGCTTATCATAACAAGTCCCGTCCTCAACTACCCATCACCTGTCTATCCCATCCCTCCCTCACCTCCCTCCATCAGCCCTCAATTTGTTCTTTTTTTTTTTTTTTAAAGATTCTTTTTATTCAAGAGAGAGACAAAACGGGGGGGGGGGGAGAGGGAGAAGCAAACTCATCACTGACCAGGGAGCCCCATGCGGGACTCAGTCCCAGGCTTCTGGGATCATGACCTGAGCCGAAGGCAGTAACCAACTGAGCCACCCAGGTTCCCCATCAATTTGTTCTTTATAGTTAAAAGGCTCTCATGATATGTTTCCCTCTTTCTTTTTTTCACTCTCCCATATGTCCGTTTTGTTTTAATTCCACATCAGTGAAATCATATTGTATTTTTCTTTCTCTGATTGATGTATTTTGCTTGACATAATACATGCTAGCTCCATCCACGTTGTTACAAATGGCAAGATATCATTCTTTTTGATAGCTAAGTAGTATATCATTGTACATATATATGTGTGTGTGTATATGTACATATATGTGTTACATATGCATCTTACCCATTCAGCAGTGGGCATTTGGGCTCTTTCCATAGTTTGGCTATTGTTGATAATCCTGCCATAAGCAGTAAACACTTTTAATCTGAAAACTTCTTGTCATTTTTTTGGCTCTGGGAAGTTTTGTATTATTTCTTCTCCTGGATTCTTCATATTTTCATTTCACTACATAGCTATACCTGTTGGATACTTGCATATGGATATATCCAAGTAAAAGATAATCTAAGGGACTTTGAAAGTTACCTTAAACTAGAAGTAATATGGGCTTTATCAGCTAATTCTAGACCACCTCTGTTTTATAAAGTCTCTAAACTGTAACCAGTCACCTTGTAAATGCCTTATATATTCAAACAGCCAGTTACACACTTCCCTACCTATGGTCTCCCTCCCAGAAGTGGAGTGTGTGTGTGTGTGTGTGTGTGTGTGTGTGTGTGTGTATTCTCCTTGTCCTTTTAAAAACATATCTTTGTGCACTATGTAAAAATATTATTGGGGTGCCTGGGTGGCTCAGTTGGTTAAGCATCTGCCTTCGGCTCAGATCATATTCCCAAGATCCTGGGATCAAGCCTCGCATTGGGCTCCCTGCTCTGTGGGGAGCCTGTCTCTCCCTCTCTCTCTACCCCTCTCCCCTGCTTGTGCTTTCTCTCTCTCTCTCTCTCTCTCAAATAAATAAGTAAAATCTTTTTAAAAATATATTCTGGGGACACCTGGGTGGTACAGTTGGTTGAGCATCAGACTTTTGGTTTCCACTGGGGTCATGATCTTAGGGATTGTGAGATAAAGCACTGCGTCAAGCTCTGCACTCAGCATGGAGTCTGCTTGAGATTCTCTCTCCCTCTCCCTTTCCCATTCATGTGCACTCTCTCTCTCTCTCCCTCCCTTAGATAAGTAAATAAGTCCTGAAAAAATTCTGTGCATTTATAAGAGTATGCATGTATGTATACATACATATTATGTTTATATTTTAAAAATATGTCACATGTACTCTATTCTGTACCTCAGCTTTTTTTTGCCTGTTTGTTAAGATTGGTTTATTTTCATATTAGTATACATACCTCATTGTTATTCATTTTTAGGACTTCAATCTGCATTTATGTTCAGAGCATCATATGTTTTTCTATTGTTTTTCTATTCCCACACAAATTGCTTGTTTTATATTTTGTACTTCTTACAGTGTCATATCTTATCTTTTTGGGTTTTTTTAAAGATTTTATTTCTTTATTTGACAGAGAGAAACAGGAGAGGAAACACAAGCAGGGGGAATGAGAGAGGAAGAAGCAGGCTTTCTGCAGGGCAGGGAGCCCAATGCAGGCCTTGATCCCGGGACTCTGGGATCATGACCTGAGCCAAAGGCATCCGCTTAATGACTGAGCCACCCAGGCACCCCTTACAGTGTCACATCTTATAATCTTACATATTTTATCTTTTTTCTCTATTTGTATGTACAGGATAAATTCCTAGAAGTAGAATTGCCGAGTCCAAGAGTATGTGTTTTTAATTGAACTAAATACCAGCTTTAAATTCTTCTTCACAGTGTTTGAGGTTTCCTTCACCCATTCTTTCCAAAATAATGTATCATCAAGTTTTAGATTTTAGTCTGTTTGATAAATGAAACATCTTGTTTTTGTATTTGCATGTATTTAATCAGTTTTATGGCTTCTGACCCATACTTTTTCCCCTGACATTTTCTTCTAGCATTTTTTGTATTATTTTTTTACTATGAAATTTTGTTACATATATCATCTATTGGTATTAGGAATAAGGTAGAATTCCAGCTTAAGTTTTTTAAAGATCACTGGTATATGTGATCCTTTTTTAAAATTAATAATCTGCTTTATCTTCAATGTTTTGAAATGCCATTCTTATCTTTGTACTTGAGTTTATTTTTAGACTTTTTTTTTTTTTTTTTTTAAGTTTTGATTTAAGTAATCTCTACTCCAGCATGGAGCTAGAACTCATGACCCCAGGATCAAGAGTCACATGCTTTTCTGACCTAACCAGCCAGCTGCTCTTTTGTTTTGTTTCATTTTTGGATTTTTTTTTCAGTGTTGTTTAATAACATTCATTGTTTATGCTCCACACCCAGTGCTCCATGCAATACGTGCCCCTCCGGACTCACCACCAGGCTCACCCATCCCCCACTCCAGCCAGCTGCTCTTATTTCTAGATTCTTAATTTTATTCTAAAAGTTCTCATTATGTTATCAAACTACCATGTTGGCAGATGTATATCATCTTTTTTTTATATATATATAATTGCTACCGTTTGGGCCTATAATTTGTGATGCTTCATTTTTTTCTATTAATGAAAGGTATTTATTTATTTTTAATTTTTTTGTTTTAATTCCAGTGTCGTTAATATACAGCATTATATTAGTTTCGGGTGCACAATATAGTGCTTTAACAATTTGCTATATTACCCACTGCTTATCAGAATAAGTATAGTTAATCCCCTTCACCTATTACACCTCTCCTCTTCCTTCCTTCATGGCCCCACTGGTTTATCTGTTTCCTGTAAGAGTCTGTTTTCTGGTTTGTCTTTCTCTTTTCTTTTTTCCCTTTTTCATTTTTTTTCTTTCTTAAATTCTGTGTATGGGTAAAGTCATATGGTATTTGTCTTTCTCCAACTGGCTTATTGCACTTAGCATTATACTCTCTAAATCCATCCATGTCATTACAAATGACAAGATCTATTTTTATGACTGAATAATATTCCATTGTATGTGTACCATATTTTCTTTATCCATTCATCTGTTGGTGGATACTTGGGTTGCTTCCATATTTTGGCTGTTGTAAATAGTGCTGCAACAAATATAGGGGTGCATATATCCCTATAAATTAGTGTTTTTCTATATTTTGGATAGATTCCCTAATAGTAAGTAGTAATATAGGGTAGTTATATTTTTAACTTTAAGAAACCTCCATACTGTTTTCCACAGGGGCTGCAGCAATTTGCATTCCCAACAGTGCAAGATGGTTCCTTTTTGTCCACATCCTTGTCAACACTTACTGTTTCTTAAGGTTTTTATTTTAGCCATTCTGACAGGTGTGAAGGGATATTTTTGTAGTTTTGATTTGCATTTGCCTGGTGATGAGTGTTGTTGAGCATCTTTTCATGTGTCTCTTCGCTGTCTGTATGCCTTTCGAGAAATGTCTGTTCATGTCTCCTTCCTGTTTTTTTAATTGGATTATTTGGTTTTTTGGTGTTGAGTTATATAAATTCTTCATATAATTTGGATATTGACCCTTTATCAGATATGTCATTTGCAAATATTTTTCCCATTTAGTAGTTGTTGTGATCCTTTATTTTTAAAATAAATTAATTTAGTTATTGCTCTTACTGTTCTATTAAACTTGAAGTCACGTGTGAATTAAGATTTTATTTTTTCTTCCACTATGCTTTTAGTCTCTGAAACTAAGTTTTTTATTTTTATTTATTTTTCCTTATACAATAGTTGGCACAAAGTGTATGTTACATTAGTTTCCTGTGTACTCTGGAACCAGGTTTTAGATGTCAGTTCATGAGCTCCTCTTTGGTCAGTGCATTGTAATTTAGAAGTACTCTGTGGTCGGATATAAACATTATGTAACTCCGTAATTTCTCCTCAGTTTGAAGAATTCTTCTTTTCTTTTCTAGCCTTTAATCTAGACAACGAGCAACCAGATTATGATATGGATTCAGAAGATGAAACCTTATTAAATAGACTTAACAGAAAGATGGAAATTAAGCCTTTGCAATTTGAAATTATGATTGACAGACTTGAAAAAGCCAGTTCTAATCAGGTACTGTACCTTGTAAAAATGTCTCCTGTCTTAAAATTAATCCAGTTAGCAACTTTATTTTGCATTTTCTTTAGACCTGAGTATATTGTATTATACTGCCTTTTGAATTTTCCTAGAATTTCTATTTACAGTATTCCTTGAACTGAATATTTAAGCATAATTTCTTTGAATAAGAGTATGAAGAGTATTATACTGACCTTTCTTCTTGTTTGGATATAAAAATAATACTAGCTGCAATGCTATATAACATCTCCTTGATACTTTTCAAAGGTTAAGTTTGCTTGGTTGTCTCTCTAAGGCAGATATTTCATACCAAGTCCTTCTTAGTTGCTCAGATTTATTAAGGTACTCATTATCATTTTATATGTATTTTAGTTTTACTTGCATGTTATTTAAAATTTTAAGTGAAGAAAAAATTATTCACAAGGAAATAATTTTCCTCATTCTAAATGAGGTTTAGAGAATTAAAAATGGTATGGTCCTTTCGGAAAGCGTTAGACAACATATATCAGGATCCTTAAAATGTTTGTACCTTTTGGTTTAGTATTCCTACCTCTAGGAATCATTCTCAGAAAAATTAGTGAAAATGTCAAAGATTTTTGAACAAGGATGTTCAGAATAACTTAGAAGTTGTCTGTAAGGTGGAATATCACACAGCCATTATTTTGAATGTCAATGGAAATTGCCATTATATAATGTTAGAGTTCAGAAAAAGGATACAGAATTGTTAAAATATAAAACTCTGAGATGCATTTAAAGCATTTACATTTATATGTGTGCCCTGAATAAAAGATAAACAAAACCCAACAAAGTACCAGTAATGGTTCTATTTAGGTGATAGAATCATTGGTGATTTTTATGTTCTTTATTGTTTTTCTGTTTTCCAAACTTACTGTTATGAACATGTATAGTTATTGTAATTGGATTTAAAAATAAACTATTTTTAGAAATAATGTCTTGGTGTACCTGTGTGGTGTATTAATATATTGTTATTAATATAGTAAGTTACAGAAATAAATGTTTTACGGTAGACTGTTAACATTTTTCACTAGTTTACCTATTACAAATTCATTATTTTCCTTTACCTCCCAACTTAAGTCCTTTAAATCCTTGAAACATTACCAGCTCTTCAGAACATTTTTAAAAACTTCTCTATTGTGAAAAGAACTTTGCTGCATATTAGCCTTCCTACCAATCTTTTCCCGCTATTTGGATAGAAAGTAATATTTGATATGCACTTGAAAGAAGTACATTAAAAACTGAATTTTGTAAGATTCAACTTGGTTTTTTGAGAGATTGTCTTTTTTTAATTGGAAATTTGTTTTAGTTATCAGATTATTAGAAATACTTTTATTAGTGCTCACAGTTTTCCTAAGATTTTGAACATTGGCATTAGGTATGATTTCATTTTTGTTCTTAATATGCAAAGTTTTCTAGCAAGCTTAGTCCTTATTTTGGTATTTCTGCTATTTTCCATGATTGCTCGGAAATTACTGGTGATATAAAGTCTTCAGCTCTCTGTTCTGCAGTTAGCTTTATTTCATTTCTGTTAGTAATAGTTATTTAGTACTTAGGTGAACAAGAGAGATAACAGAAGTTCTGCTTTGGGGAGCTTACTACCTAAGTGGGGACAGGATAAACAAGAAGTATTTGTGACAGTACAATTAACGATCCACATACCATCAGTAAAGTATCCTATTTTACTTCTCTTTGCTCAGTGACAAGCTTTAAACCCTAAAACTGGGTAGGCTCAGCATGATAACACCTGTTTTCAGCGGTGTAGACAAAGGTGGAGGTTCATTTTAGGTACAAGATAATGGTCCTGTTACTAGGACTAAGGATTAAAGATACCAAAGGCTATTCTCATTCTGAGTGCCTGAACTGTGGATTCATAGATTTCTTTATTTTTACTTCTCGGCAGCTGATATAGTAGCAGCTCTCAAAGCAAGGAATGAAGTTTGTGGTTAAAGCAATATTTATTAGGTTGGTAGAGAAGACAGAAGATAGACTGATCAGACTGATCACAGCCAAATGCTGTGATTATATGGTCCCCATTCATTTAATTGAATTCTCCCTCTTTCTTCAAACTCATCACCTTTGGTTTTTTGAATATACTTTATTATTTTCTGATTTTTTAAATTATTTTCTGTGATCATTCCTTCTAATTGTCTTTAGTGAGTCCTTTCCATTAATTTCTGTGAACATCAGAGTTTCTCGAAATTCTGTCCTTGGTCTTCTTTCCTGTGTGTTTGGAGTTAATATTCTGTTAGCAAGGATTTTTGTGAGGGTAGTAACACATATATCCTTACTCTTAACCTCCTTCTTAAGCTCTAGGACTTTTTCATTTGTCTTCCTGTTGGCATCTCCACCTGGGTGGTCCACACACCTCAAGTTTACTTTTCTGACTTTCTCTCTCTTTTTTTCTTACTTAGCTATGCATGATCCTGATCTCTCCAGTGACTCCCAAAATTCACAATGATGTGTTTTTTATCACTTTTCCTTCAGTCCCTAAATTTCTAATTTTAATTCTTCCTCATGTACCTGTATATTTCTTGCATATTTCATCTTTATCTCTTCTCTCATTTCTTCATTCTCTCTTTGCCCAAAAATGTGCCCAGGGTCTCTTTTTCCAAGAGAACCCTGTCATTTGACCCCATCTTTCTCTATGAATTACCACCCTTTGTCTCTCCCATTTTTTTTTTTGTCAGTTACATTTTATTTTATTTTTTTTTTAAAGATTTTATTTATTTGACAGAGAGAAACACAGCTAGAGAGGGAACACAAGCAGAGGGACTGAGATAGGGAGAAGCAGGCTTCCCGCCGAGCAGGGAGCCAGATGTGGGGCTCGATCCTGGGTCTCCAAGATCATGATTTGAGCCGAAGGCAGTCGCTTAACCAACTGAGCCACCCAGGCGCCCCTGTCAGTTACATTTTAAAAAGCTTAGACATATTGTTTAACTTTGACCTTTACTCCAGTGCATTTCAGTATACTGTTTGCACTCATGGTCAACAATGGCCTTCTTATTGTCATCCATCTGTTTCAGCTTGTATGCTACTCAATATCCCCATAGTAGTGGACGCTGTTGATCTCCACATTTCTTGAATCTTTTCTTCTTTCTTCATCTCCTCTTCTTCTGCCTGTTGTTGCTCCTTCCTTCAATATCTGCCCTCAGAATTTATACTTGTATCTTAAGCTCCCAACACAAGCACTCCCAAGTGGAGTATTTGTGGTTCTGTCCTATATCTTAATGCACTAATACTGAGTTCTAAAGTTCGGACATTGTTCTCTTATTGTTTAAATTGTATTTGCCTTGCCTTGATTAGCATATTCTAAGTTTCTGTCAGTAGTAGTTTTATGTTGAATTTTTTCCTATTTTCCCCACAACCTATGTAACACAATGGTGGACTGATAATAGTTAATTATTAACTATTTATTGCTAAACTGTCTATATTTTTAAAACATTACTTTTTCAAATATAATTTATTCATTTGTGTATTATAAATGTATTTCTTGAAATTGCTAAATCATGAATCTGTATGTAAACAAACTAAGCGATCCTTGTCCTCATGAAGCTAGTGGCAATCTAGAAGAAAGGTCCAGCTAGTGGAATAATTTTTATCTCATCTCTCAAAGTAAGTAAAGCAAACAACTCAGAGGTATCTTGGAAATAATAAATTTTATCACTGACATTTTGTCAAATACTGGTTTCCACTGCTTTCTAGTAGAGAAAGTGCTAAATGGCAGAACTTTTTCTTAAGATAAAAAAGTAGTAGGATTCTGATTTTGTGGATTTTTAATCCTGTGCCCTAATAATTTGGGACTACATTATCTGCAGATAGTTCTTGCCCACTCAAATTGATACTGTCAGCATGATAATAATGATACAGGTGATGCTAATTGCCTTAAAATAGCTAAAGGTAATTTAACAGAATGATTAAAACTAAATTACTGAATAAAATAAAAATTTACTGTGTAACAATGTAAAAACATCAGTCAACTGAGAAATATAGTTAACATTGGAAAGAAATGTCAGGATCTTTGATTGTAAACAGTGTATTGAATTCTTATTACCTGAGATATAAGGAGGGTACCTATCAACCAGGCAGAAGGACCTTTGTAGAAGGAGCAAAAAGTGCCAGAGAAGGAAATCTGAGGCAATGTTTTAATCCCTTTACATCTCCTGCAGGAGGATAGGAAACAGTATTTTCCTGATAGTATTATATAAGAAACTCACTACAGCTCTGTGACCTGATAGGCAGAGACCTATACCTATCCTCATCCCCACTCTAAAGTTAGAGTATGTTCTTGATATCATTAGTAGAGGTTACAACGTTTTATCACAAGCAGAATGACCAAACAGCTGATGATGTGTAGCATGTCACAGCATTGTTTCCCTTGGTTCCCAGAGCACAAAAAAGCTGCCAGTAATGTTATAATGCTGTAAGCATGAGGTCGAATTTTGTTAGCTCCAGAAAGCTTGGTTCTTATTCTATCACTGGGATTGTCGACTGTGGACTATTCCAGAGAACTTCAGCTAATAAAAGTGCCCATGTAAAGTTGATGTTTGAAAATATTGGTTCTTTTGGTTTGGTCTCTTATTGCAGGCTCTGGCCCACGACTTTAAAGACCAAGTTACTCAGCTATTCAGATGAATTTAAGATGACTTCACTGAGACATTGAATAAGCCAAACTATGGCCACATAAAATTTTATTGCACTAAATGTAATCATTACATGGACTAGAATACTTGAGTTGTCACTGTCAGTGTATTCTCTTCCTGTGGCCAGTCTTGGCAGCCAAATTATAATAAGAAACCAACTGATTAGCCCTGGTAATCACCATCATAGGACTGGAAGTCCCAAGTATCATTACATTCATTCCATGAAGTTATACCAGTATGAGAAGTCAGATTTATTTGCTAGGTCATGCTAGTTGACTTTATACAACCTTCAGATTAATTCCTATATTGATCTTACAGTTTTAGAGAGAAAATTTCCCCCTTCATTTCCAAGTTTTAGGAAAACATTTCTTAGGAGATAATCTCAACTTGTTTTGAAAATAAATCTTCATCTCCAGAATGATAAAAGAAAAAGATTGGGATGCACTTCATTGAGGTTTTCTAGTCCTAAAACTCCATTATCCTTTTCTAGAGTTCACTCTGGATGGATATGGTTAATCCATAATCTATTCTGCTAAAGCCGATCGATCTGTTTCATCTTCACAAGCAGTAAGGAAACAGATTAAGACCAAGCAAAATTTTACAAACCTTAGTTTGAGATACATCAACATTATATTGACTGGTTGATAAAGGACAAGCAGATCCCTGAAATATCACTGACAGTTCCTAGAGGAACCATCCTAGGATCACTGTTCCCAGAATGAGTGTTGAGAACAAGGATTCTCTAGTACTTAACCAGTTTGGATAGAGGAATTGCCTTTGTATGTAATTAGTACAAGAAATTTAAAATTGCGTAGTGTTGAAATTTCTGGAAACATGCTGAGTTCTTTTACAGTATGAAAAGAAACTTGTTATAGTAGTTGCAGTATATTAGAGAATATTCATCTTTCATTTTACGGGAAGATAGAAAAGAAAAACCTCTGTATCTTCTAGTTTCTGTTGACAAACAGAAGCACAGAACCTATTAGACTATTGAAAACTAGTAGATTTTCATATGTGTAGAATTACAGAATATCAGAATTTTGATGAACCCTAGATATCTTCTAGTCCAAGACTTAACTGAGGCATAAAGCTGTTGCAGTTTTCCCAACTATTGCTCATTTCAGCTTTTTAAATATTTTAAGTTGTGGTACTTAGTAACTCTCAGAGCACAATGTATATTTTTAGATAAATCTTCTTACTGATAAATCCTTTGTAAAATTTCAAAATTGAATTGTATTTTCTGCCATCATGCTGTCTGATCATAATTGTTAGACTGATCACATTTTTTTCTATAGGTATATATAGCTTAACTTTGATTTCTCTTTTTCAAACCCTATAGTTGATGACAATTTGTATTTTTCATTTAGCTTGTAACACTTCAGGAAGCAAAACTGCTGCTAAACGAAGATGATTACCTTATTAAAGCTGTGTATGACTACTGGGTAAGAAAACGTAAAAACTGCAGGGGGCCGTCTCTCATTCCTCAGATAAAACAAGAGAAAAGAGATGGCTCTACCAACAATGACCCTTATGTTGCCTTTCGGAGGAGAACAGAGAAAATGCAAACTCGAAAGGTAATGTGCAAATTAGATTTAATTGAATGTGCTTTAATAGTACTTAAAACCAGTTTTTTTTTCTGCTAATAACTTCAGTAATTTTGAATACCTTGAACATACAGGGAAGCAAATAACGTTGTTAAACCTAATGTTAGAAATCCTGCTCTTCAGGCTTCTGTTGGTCAGGTTCTGTTGGTATAATAGCTAATACCCTGGCCCTTTATAAGTCTATTGCTTATACCGTTTCAGACTTGCAATTGAAGTAGTAAAAGAAATTATATATCTTTATGTACCTCGGAAATTTGAGTTCTTCAATAAATTATATATACATTCTATACATACCCTCTTGTTTAGGAAGCTTAAGAGCTTATAGCTCCTTTGAAAGCACATTCTAACTCTTGCAAATAAAAATGAGCTTTACTGCCTCTACCTACTATGGGGTTATGGGAAGGAGGGAAAGCTCATTTTCAAGCCTGGTATGCCAGCAGTCAGAAGTAACAGTGAAATGTTTTTCTTCTATTCTGAGTTGTCCACTGTGGCAAATTTCAAATTGATGAACTAGTCCCCATCTGCCTTTCAGAAGCAGTGGAATTCTAAGTAAGAGAATAAAGGTCTCATGTTGTGGAATCATATGGTATAGAGGAGGGTACTACTTCAGAGGGGGTATTCACTATCTTCCATTTCTCATAATTAACAGTAAACACAATACATAGTGTAATACATTCTCTAACCCACAAAAAATTGGAAAATATAAATGTAAAAGCCATTAAGAATGATGATTTGGAGGCAAAAGCATTTTCTGTAGATTTCTGTTTGTCCTAACATTAAAAGTTTGTTGTTGTCAGTTGTTAATATAACAGCTGTGAAGCATAACAGCTGCCAGGAATAGTACATTTTAGGAGAAATTCTCCTACTGGTTAACAACCATTTTCTGTAAGTCTTTCTTAGATTTCCCAAGTGTAGGTGACATTCCCTAACCCAGGCTAAGTTTTTAGTTTGGCGTTTTAGTTCTTAGTTAAGGAAATCTAAGATTCATTAT
>PITA01011053.1:48530-68893 GCA_004023965.1 Spilogale gracilis
GGGATCGAGCACCACATCAGGCTCCCTGCTCGGCGGGAAGCATGCTTCTCCCTCTCTCACTCCCCCTGCTTGTGTTCCCTCTCTGGCTGTGTTTCTCTCTGTCAGATAAATAAATAAAATCTTTAAAGAGTGAGAGAGGGAGAAGCAGGCTTCCCGCCAAGCAGGGAGCCCGATGTGGGGCTCGATCCCGGGTCTCCAAGATCATGACCTGAGCCGAAGGCAGTCGCCTAACCAACTGAGCCACCCAGGCGCCACCAACCAACTGCTTTTTAAAAGAAATGTAATTGGGTCGCCTGGGTGACTCAGTCAGTTAAGCCTCTGCCCTCAGCTTGGGTCATGATCCTAGGGTTTTGGGATCGACCCCTGCATCTCCCTGCTCAGTGGGGAGTCTGCTTCTCCATCTGTCCCTGCCCTTCCTCCTGCTCATACTTTCTCTCTCTCTCAAATAAATAAGTAAAATCTTTAAAAGAAATGTAATTGATTCAGATATATTGCAAAACATAGACTTTTAGCAGTGTGTTTTCAAGGAAGAATACCTAATTGGACTTCTTCTAATGAGTGGCTAAGAAGTACTTAAAATTAGTATTTATTGACATGTAAAGAACATTGTAAATATTTAAATTGGTTTAATTCTTAATTAAGTTAAATCATTGTCTTCTACCCAGTGTATATTGAGAATTGCTAGAACGGGTTCATATGTTTAGGTGCTTCACCATTGTGCAATAACTGGTACCACTTCTTCCAGACACTTATTTCTACCCTTTCTGTTATCTCTTATTTTCACCTTCTTCTGCAGAGTGCTGCATTTTCTACTCTAGTAGTCTTTTTATTCTTCTCTATTTTCAGTTGTGGGACCAAAGACCCCTTCTCGCACACTAATTTTGCTTAGAAATGTTTATGTGTTTCAACCGAGGAAGTTGGGAAAGCAGTCAACAGTAAATACACCTAGGTGTTCCAGAGGTGGGCAAGCATTGGGATATAAAAAAATGAATACAGCTAACAATGATTCTGTACTTTCTTTTGTGTTCCCACAAAATTGAAAACATGTATATAGCTAGATATAAAGGTGCTAAAATAAAGGACTTCTGAAATATTTGCTTGGCAATCTAGAATTTAGTTTAATTCACTAAACTAATATTTAATTTGCGAGTGCTTATGTACTTAAGGACATTCTTAAATGAGACAGTGTTAAGGCACCAGCATGTCTGAAAGCACTGATTGGAAAGTCTTGAATCAGCATGTGTGTTTAATATGTTTAACCCCGTAGATAAAACTGTTAACATATGTGCTTTCTCTCTTCCCTCTGTGTGGCCCAGAATAAATGAGATAGAAGAAGAAACTCAGAGTAGTTCTCAGTCTGGTTCCATATAACAGTCTCCTGTGAATTATCCTTAGTTATAAAAAAGATCTGTACTTAATTCTAAAGAGCAACAATTTAAAAGTTAAAAATAAAAAAAATAAAGTTCAGCAGTTTGAGAACCACTTCCTAAGGATTTGGCAGTAGGTCAAAACTATGATATAACTGGGAATGGGGAGAAAAGAGTTGGTCCAGAGCAGAGATCATTGTGAGGAAGGGTAAAAGAAGTGTGGATGGATTTGAAAACAGGGATAGAGCCATCTTAAAAGCATGGAAAAAGTGTCAGCATGAACTCACTGTTTTTATATAGAGAGAGTCAGAAATAGATACGGGTCTGTGCATTTGTATGTACATACATATATTACAGGTGTATTTCTTAGTTCTGTTTGCTGAGAGTGTCTAGAAGCAATGATGTGTAGTGGCAGTGAGCATAGCTAGCATGTAGATCATGATTCTTTTTTTTTTTTAAAGATTTTATTTATTTGACAGAGAGAAACACAGTTAGAGAGGGAACACAAGCAGAGGGAGTGAGAGAGGGAGAAGCAGGCTTCCTACTGGGTAGGGAGCCCAGTGTAGGGCTCGATCCCGGGTCTCCGGGATCATGACTTGAGCCGAAGGCAGTTGCTTAACCAACTGAGCCACCCAGGCGCCCATCATGATTTTTAATACCTTTTTCCATTAAAAGGAACCAGGGCTTCTTAGGAAAAATGGTGCTTCCAGGTCTAGGACTAGGAAAGTATAAAAGATAAGCTTGGAATATTATGCTATGCCAGAAAATAAGACTGTTGATTGAAGATTAAAGAATGTTGAACAGATGTCAGAAGGTCTGAAGAGCCACCTTGAAGCGGGACTCTACTAACCAGATGTGTGAAAGTTTTTTAAGTGTCAAAATAAATACAGTAGGGGCGCCTGGGTGGCTCACTTGGTTAAGCCACTGCCTTTGGCTCAGGTCATGATCCTGGAGTCCCAGGATCAAGTCCTGCATCGGGCTTCCTAGCTCCATGGGGAGTTTGCTTCTCCCTCTGACCTTCTCCCCTCTCATGCTCGCTCTCACTCACTCTCTCTAATAAATAAATAAAATATTAAAAAATAAATAGAGTAATAAATAACCCATAGAGTATAAGTAACCCATGAATCCATACTGATATAAATGGGTGAATAGATGGATGGGTGGATGGATGGATGACTGGTAGATTAATTGATTGGTAAAAGAGAAGGGATCACTTTTCCTTACAGTAGAATTTTAACTTCCAAGTGTCAGTGGAGTTTCAAAATCGCCATTTGGCAACCATGATAGTAAAGTATTAGAAGGAAATTAGATGAAAAACAAGGTACATAGTCCTACAGCATACTTTTTAATTAAAAAAAGAAAAAAACAATTACTTGACTGAAGAAACCTGACAGACACCATCTTAATCAAGTGAACAAAGTTACCATCAACAGTAATGGGACAAATAAGTTTCATTTAACTCCTGATACAAGAGAGGGATATACTACTACTTATGTGATAATCCTATTAAGAATATATAACCTGAATTTAATTATGGAAAACATCAAAGAAGCCCAAATAGAGGTACATCCCTGCAAAAATGAGTGGCCTCTATTCTTTAAAAATGTCAAGATCATGGGGGTGCCTGGATGGCACAGTCAGTTAAGCAGCTGACTCTTGGTTTCAGCTCAGGTTGTGATTGCAGAATCATGGGATGGACAGGGCGCCTGGGTGGCTCAGTTGGTTGGGCGACTGCCTTGGGCTCAGGTCATGATCCCGGAGACCGGGGATTGAGTCCCACGTCAGGCTCCCTGCTCAGCAGGAAGCCTGCTTCTCCCTCTCTCACTCCCCCTGCTTGTGTTCCCTCTCTGGCTGTGTTTCTCTCTGTCAAATAAAAAAAATCTTTAAAAAAAAAAAAAAGAATCATGGGATGGAGCCCTCTATCAGGCTCTGCACTCAGTGTGGAGTCTGCTTAAGGCTCTTCCCCCCTCACATAAATAAATAAATCTTTTTAAAAATATGTCAAGATCGTGATCAGTATAGAAAGACAAAGGAATTGCAAATCATAGGAAATTAAAGAGACATGACAACTAAATACAGTTATAATCTTGAATCATATCCTAGACTAGGAAAAAATTTGCTGTTATGAATGAATTTAATAATAAAAATTGTCCCACTAATGTCCTTTATGGCAACAATTATACAAACATATAAAAATATTTAACAATTACATTTGTTGCCATAAGGACATTAGTGGAATAATTAGTAAAATATGAATAAAGTTAATGTAAATTTCCTGATTGGAATACTAGTATTGGTTATGTAATAGAGTATTACTGTTTCTAGAAAGTCCATGTTAAAGTACTTAGTGATGAAGGGGCAGTATATATTCAACTAGTCTCAAAAATTTTTTTAAATAGGACTGCTAATTTTACATATTTGTGTATGTGTTTATATATGTTCATGTATATGTCTTAGTCCATTTAGGCTATCATAACAGAAATACCAGAGACTAAGTGGTTTAAACAACAAATATTTCTTTGTCACAGGCCTAGAGACTAGGAGGTCTGAGATCAGGAACCAGCAGATTCAGTGTCTGGTGAGGGCCTACTTCCTGGTTCAGAAGTCATCTTGCTGTGTCCTCACATGGTAGAAGGGGCAAGAAAGCTTTCTGGTGTCTCTTTTATAAGAGTACAGATCCACTTGTGAGGACTCCACCCCCATGACCTAATCACTTCCCAAAGGCCCATCCTCTAAATAACATCACTTGAGGGCTTGGAGTTTTTTGCATGAATTTCCAGGGGTCACAAACATTTAGTCTACAATAGTATAGAGTAAATAATACACATACATACATAGAGATAAAGCAAATGTAAAATAACATTTAGGCAATCTGGATAAAGATAGATAAGAATTCTTGATACTGTTTTTGTAGCTGTAAATCTGAAATCATTCCAAAATAAAAGGTAAAAATAGAAAAGACAGGGCTACAGAAAGGAAAAATTAGAAAGGGTAGTTATTTGGGCCTAAAGAGAGCAGGAAATGACTGGTTAAGACAGGGCAGAAGCATATAGGCGAAAAAGAACACCTACTGAAGAGGGGAGTTATCTTAAAAGGTTCTGGTGCACTTGTGAATATTGTTCAGCTGGCATGTAGCCTTGAATCTGTGTGTCTCATTATTATTAGACTTTAAGCCTTTTGAGGGTAGGGGACCTATGCAGTACTCTGTACAGGGCAACACTTTAATATTTGCTCTTGATAATGTTAATTTCATTTCAGTTGGGAGGTCTTATTGCTGCCTATTTGCCAGAAATTTTTGCTCAAAACCGTACTTTAGATTTTGCCTTTTCTTACATAGTCCTGGAAGCAGGAAGATTAATTTCCTTTTGATAAGGTGAAAGACCGACTAACATAGCATTTTTAAATATAAGTATGCAGTGCCTTAACAGGACTTCGTTTAGGTTATGATTTATAGGTGATGATTAATTTTCAAATATAAGAAACTACACATAAAAGAGAGTAAAACTTTGAATCTTTCTCAAGTTTTATTTTCTCCTTAAACCTGGCTTCAGGTTCCTTCTAATGTCATATTGCATTCTTTTTTAGCCACTCTTAACATACTTTATATTGACAGTAAAAGAGAGGGGGCAATACAAAAGATTTGGTTAATACTTACAAGTAATTTTTCACATCAAATCAATTAGGATATGCTCATAAATCCTGATTTCTTAAACTATTCAAGTGGTTATAGCAGGTATTTATAAATTCTTTCTTCCAGAGGAGATTCCATATCTGCTTTGCTCTTAGCAAACACACTAAGTATTTGTGATCCTTGCTTTTATTATTATATATAATATATATATTTATATAATAAAAGACAACAGCTTTTATTCCTGCAGTTTATGTCCTTAATAGTCATCTCTTTAAAATATTGGTGTTTTTTCTTCTTTCAAGGTTTTATTTAAAGTCTAGTTAGTTAACATATAGTGTAGTATTAGGTTCAAGGTTAAAATTTAGTGATTTATCACTTTTATATAACACCTAGTATTCATCAAAAGAGCCCTCCTTAATGCCCATCACCCAGTACCCCATCCCCCTAACCCCCGTACCCTGCAGCAACCCTCAGTTTGTTCTCTATAGTGAAGAGTCTCTTAAGGTTTGACTTCCTCTCTTTTATTTTATTTTTCCTTCTCTTCCCCTATGTTTATCTTTTTTGTTTCTTCAGTTCGACATATGAGTGAAATCATAAGAGCATTTTCCTTTCTCTCACTGACTTATTTCGCTTAGCATAACACACTCTAGTTCCATCCGTGCCATTGCAAGTGGCAAGATTTTATATTTTGTGGCTGAGTAATACTTCATTTTATATATATGTGTGTGTGTGTGTATATATATATATGTATGTATGTATGTATGTATACATACACACGCATCATCATCTTTATCCATTTATCAGTCTATGGACATGTGGGCTTTTTCCATATTTTGGCTATTGTGGATAGTGCTGCTTATAAATATTGAGGTACATGTGACCTTTCAGATCACTGTTTTTGTATTCCTTGGGTAAATACCTACTAGTACAATTGCTGGCTTATAATGTCATACTGAGTTATTAACTCAAGGGTGGAAAGATTATGTAAGTGCAGTCTGGATACATAGAATGAGAGGTGAGTAATGGTCTATTTTTAAACAAATAGTTCCATGCCTAATATAAATATTCTGTGGTTATTTGATTAAACAAAATATATTAAGAGTAACTTTCATAGGCAAATAGATACTGCTAATTAACAACTGAGCCTTGTCTAGTTACTGAGCAGAACTTCCACTCTGAGTTGTTCTAACTAAATCTTCTTAAAAAGTAGAAATGTCAGGGGTACCTGGGTGGCTTAGTGGGTTAAAGCCTCTGCCTTTGGCTCAGGTCATGATCTCAGGGTCCTGCAATCGAGGCCCGCATCAGGCTCTCTGCTTGCCGAGGAGCCTGCTTCCTCCTCTCTCTCTGCCTGCCTCTCTGCCTACTTGCGATCTCTCTCTCTGTCAATAAGTAAATTTAAAAAAAAAATTTTTTAAAGAAGTAGAAACGTTTGGCGCCTGGATGGCTGAGTGGGTTAAGCCTCTGCCTTTGGCTCAGGTCATGATCTCAGGGTTCTGGGATCAAGGCCCGCATCAGGCTCTCTGCTCAGCAGGGAGCCTGCTTCCTCCGCTCTCTCTGCCCAGTTGTGATCCCTCTGTCAAATAAATAAATAAAATCTTTTTTAAAAAAAGGGAAGTAGAAACGTCTTAATACTCTGAAGTTCAGAGTTTTCACTAGTTTTCTACCCTATATCCCATTTTCAGTTTTATATCTTGAGTTTTTGAGTGGTTTTGCTTGTCATTGCAACTGTTTACATTGTGGTGTATTGACCCTTCCAGCCCACAGTTACGGAACTGGATGGATGGATGGATGGATGGATGGATGGATGGATAGAGACCCCATTTGGGCTATTTTTAGGTAACCTTGATTTGACAGAACTGTTTCTCTCTGTCACAGGAAAACACCTTGCATCAGTTTGAATGGACTACATTTTCTGGTACACTAGGTTTTGTTTCAGGCAGACTTTCAAAATTTTGTTTACATTGGAATGATCCCTTCTGTTATCCCATGTTTTCAACAGTGGGCACCAATTTTTTTTTTTTTTAATGTTTGAGAGCTGTTGACTTATTACACTTCTATTTTCAGAGTTAGATAGATAGGTTCTGTCATGTAGTTGCTGTTCAACATTTTGCTTTTATTGGAACATATTTGGGTCTCGTAAGAGTTTGTTGAATGAAAATGGAAATGTGGATAATTGGATTAATTGTTTATTCTTCTAAAATTATTTTCAATAGAATCGTAAGAATGATGAAGCCTCTTATGAAAAGATGTTGAAATTGAGACGAGAGTTTAGTAGAGCCATAACAATTTTGGAAATGATTAAGAGAAGAGAGAAAACAAAACGAGAATTATTGCACTTAACCTTAGAAGTTGTGGAAAAAAGGTAACATTGCTACTGTTACATACTAATCACAGCTTTAGCCAAATGATAGGCAAAATATAACCAAATAGTATGTTTTGTTTTGTGTGTTTTGCCTAGCTTTAAAACAATTGAAATAGGTTCTCAAACAAAATCTACATTTTTTGAAGAATTCTTATGTTACTGTTTTTCTGAAAAAACTAGTTATCAGTTTGAATTGCAAATTTAGGGAGTAGTATATACCCTCTAATACACTTAATTTTTAAATAATTTTTTTTTCAGAATCATTGAATTTTATTTAGAAAAGAACCTGGGGATAATTTTGACCATTCTTTTTATTTAAGTTTCCATTAAAATTTGAAGGAAATGAATCTTTAAATTATTCTATTTTCTGACTAGGTACTAAAGCATTTTTTGTTTCAGTGCATTTTAACAATATGTTCTGTATGGAGCAGCTGAGTGCCTCAAGCAGTTAAGGATCCAACTCTTAATTTCAGCTCAGGTCATAATCTCAGAGTTCTGGGATCAAGCCCTCCTCAGCAGAGGACTCCATGCTCAGCGGGGAGTCTTCTGGAGATTATCTTTTCTCCCTATGCCTCTATGCTCCCCCTTCCTGCGTGCAGTCTGTCTTTAGAATGGATAAATCTTTTTTTAAAAAAATGTGTTCTCTAATATAATAGTTATTTTCCTGTATAGTTAAATAAACTATACTAAACCTAACAGAATTTTATGTGATTCCTGAGGTAAGCATTCTAAACATCATTTCCCAGTATTTGAAAATATTAAGTATATGAAAAATTTGTCTTCTGTGTCCCTTTGAGATTTGGAGGGTTTTCTGGTTGGTTTGTTTTTACTAAATCCCAAATATGAACTGCTTTTTTCCTATAAGTTTTTTCTTTTAAGAATAATCTGATTAATTATTGATTCTGTTTGATTGGTTATATTCCAGTTCATTGCAATATCGTTGTTTTTATTTTTAAACTATAAAACATTTTCTTATATTTTTTTACCTTGCCAAGATATCATTTGGGAGACTATGGTGGTGAAATCCTTAATGAAGTGAAAATCAGTAGATCAGACAAAGAGTTATATGCCACTCCAGCAACTCTTCATAATGGAAATCATCACAAAGTCCAAGAATGTAAAACTAAGGTGAATATCCTCCGGGGAGAAGCACGTATGGTAATATTGATCGGTTACTGGTTTCATCAGTTGTCATAGTATAGTTTGGTTAAGGAAAAACATAATTAACATGTGTTGTTTTTACTATTTGCCAAACACTTTGCTAGGAATTTTTATATACAAATTAACTCATTAATCCCTACAGTAGCTCTTTGACATAGATTTTACCTCTGTATGACTTCTAGATCGTATAGCTGATAAGGGGCTGATTCAAGGTTTAGGTTCAGGTCTAACAACCGTGTGCTTTTCACTATACCGTCTGCTTCCCTACAGAATATGGGTCAATTAAAGTTTACTTTTTATCACTAGCCTTAGCAAATCCTGTTTTGTAGTGGCAGGTATCAAAATCTTAAGATGAAAGCTTTCTTCATTGAGACTATTGAAAGTTATTCTTATTTTCATCATCATTTCCAGAACTAGCATGTATCAACTGCTGTCTTCTTGGAGTGATTTGAAGAAGTCCTATAACCTCCAGATCCTGTTTTCTTCCTAATAGAAAGAGCTAGACTCCATGATTATTTTGGTCTCTTAGAGGAATTGTATTTACTCAGGATTCATTTGGTACATTAATTATTCACTTGAAAAATAATAAAAATTAGTAAAACTTTTAAGAAGTTTACTTTTAAATGAGAAATAGGTATTAACTGGGTATTTAGATAGTAGAACTTTATTGGGTAGCAAGATTTAAAAAGCAACACAGGGTGTTCATGGGAAATTCATCTTTTAAAAACGTACACAATTCTTATTTTTCATGGGTTCATTCTTAAAGGTCAAAGAAGAATGTGGAGCAGGAAGACTCCTCCTTTTATTCAGCTGATGTCAATTTAAACACCAAAGTTCTTTCTTATTCATCACAGGCATCTAGCCCACCTACCTGATTCTTTTTAAATCACCCTTGCCTCTATAGCCAAAAATTTACTAGTGCAATAAATGTAATTTTCTGAGTTATTTTTTAAAATCCATTTTATATAAACCAATGCTTTTTCTAGGTATATGATTGGTAGGCATAGAATATGAAATCTCTTCCTGAAATTACTGACAGAATCAGCTTTTATTATGTATTGATTCCTATTTTAGATGATCTGTAAGAATAAACACCCACCCTGTTTACTAATTTAGAAATATGGTTGCATCTGTTGTTGCTCTGCCCTATTTACATAGGTAACCTTATTTACTTGGTCACACACCCCACCTTAAAATACAAGTAGTTTCTAAGAGGTAGTTTTCTTTTTGATGTTATAGCTATATCGTTGTATGAAACCTAGCTATATCACTACATAATTTGCAATTTAAACAACATTTTCATTGTGTGTGCCATTTTTGACCCTGTAGTAGTTTTAACAAAACTCATCCCATCAGTCAGTTTCTTGCCAGATGACCTCTCAAGTGCTGTCACAGAATTCTGGGGTACTTGAGAACAGTTTGATTATTGTTCAATTGAGGCAGTAATTACACATTCTAGAAAAGTAAAAGTTTTTTTCCTATTACATTTGGCAATAAGTGTAGAAATAAATTAATTTATAATCTAATTCAAGTTAAAAAATAAAGTTATTATCATTAATATAGTGGATTTAAATAAAATTGAATTTAAGTACTTTTAAATGCTGGATTGCATAATAATAGAGTAATTATTAAAAATTCACTAACATTTTACTTTTAAGTATAAATAACAATATAAAAAGCAAATTAAGTACCATTATGATTTTTCATCACAACATGTGAAAAGTAAAACATTTTTCAATTTATGATCACCTAATTTTTGCATATTAAAAACAGTAAATAGGGGCGCCTGGGTGGCTCAGTTGGTTAAGCCACTGCCTTCGGCTCAGGTCATGATCCCAGAGATCTGGGATCGAGCCCCACATCGGGCTCCCTGCTCGGCGAGAAGCCTGCTTCTCCCTCTCTCGCTCCCCCTGCTTGTGTTCCCTCTCTAGCTGTGTTTCTCATAAATAAATAAATAAGTAAATAAATAAGTAAATAAATAAATAAATAAATAAAAGTTAATAGATTCACCTCCTGGGTAAAAATGTATGTTTTTCAAAGAGCAGTATAGTTTTTCATGATTTCTAAAATGATTTTCATTTCTTCCTTTTGGGGGAAAAATCGTCACGTAAACAGCACCCTCATCATTTGTCTTTGAAAGAAGAGGCTTCTGATGTGGTTCGTCAAAAGAAGAAGTACCCAAAGAAGCCTAAAGCAGAGGCTTTGATAACATCTCAGCAACCCACTCCTGAGACATTGCCTGTGATCAATAAGAGTGATATTAAGCAATATGACTTTCACAGCTCAGATGAAGATGAATTTCCACAGGTGCTTGTTTTAAAACTATTTTAAAGACATTTCCTTTTAGTCTTTTATATTGCTATATTTTAAAACATAATTGACCTCTTAGTTTTGATTCTTACTTTCTTCACCTAATGTTATATAGCATATAACCATATTATTTATGTGGCCACTGAAACGGTATTTACTTTCCATTATTCTCTGTTAGTTGGGGAGAATGTATTCTCCCTAGAGTATTTAGGTGGTTTTCAGTTTTCCCTTTTATAAAAATGAACATACTATTCTTTCCCTCTCTATTGAAAGTAGACTATTAGAAATGGATTATAAGTATTTTAAGATAGTTAATAGATAATTATAAATATTCACCAATAATAATTCCTTTTTAAAACTATATTCCACCAGCATTTTATTTTACAACTTTTAATGTAAATTTTGCTACTTTGGCAATAACCATTTAATTTTAAAGATTTAAAAGAACTGATTCAAGTTGTATATGTGAAGGTAGTTGTGTGGTTTATATTGCAATAGTTTATAGCAAAATGATTGCAGTTTTAAAAATCTTAATTTTACTTTCACAAGTGCTATTTTTAAAACAAGACCTTTGTATATTAAAGCATCAATTTTAAAAGATAAATATATATTTATAGTTTAGCACATTGTCTAGCAATACCCTTTTCTTTTTTCTTTTCTATATGGTATAGGCAACCTAAAGAGAATGCTATATAACAAAGACATATTGTTATATTTTAACACTTTTGCTTTATTGCTTTAAAAGAAAAAAATTTTCAAATCAACATTACAGATATGTCTGGAAGCAAGACTGTCTATAAAACAGTTTATGGTTGTAACTATTTAAAATCTGGTGTTTACATAAAAGTATAAAATGTGTCCCCTTTGACTAGATTATGTATCTTTTTTACTCTTCTATCACTGATTCATAGATAATATTTTAGTGTTTATCTGGATTGTAACAGATGCACAAAGGTATGTTTAATTTAGTGCAGTCTTGAAAAGCACTTAAGGAAATAATTTATTACTTTTGTCAAAGGATCATCCAGTTAGACTTAGTGCTTTGAAGAGCTATGGGACATAGCCATTTTGAAGGAATGAGAAAATAATGTCCTAACAAATAGTAGTTTTGCATCTAGAAAAGAGTAGGGAGGGGCTTGAGGTAGAGGAAACAACTTATGAATGAGAACTGCTAGCAGTTTGGCATTGCTGAAGCATAAAATGCAAAGGAGAGGTTGAACAGAATGATGCTTGGAATAGTAGCCAGGTGGCAAATGGCTTCTACTGCATTATATATGCTGGGACATTATTAAAGAATTTTAAATAAGAATATGACATGCTTTATTATATATCGGTAATAGCCTTATGTTGGTAGTACTCAGAAGAGCTTACAAAGTTTTGCTTTACACCCCCAGCCCTTTAAGAATGACATATGGGAGGGGCACCTGGGTGGCTCAGTGGGTTGGGCCTCTGCCTTCTGCTCAGCTCAAGATCTCAAGGTTCTGAGATGGAGCCCCATATTGGGCTCTCTGCTCGGCGGGGAGCCTGCTTCCCCTTCTCTCTCTGCCTGCTTCCCTGCCTATTTGTGATCTCTGTCTCCGTCAAATAAATAAATAAAACCTTTAAAAAAAAAAAAAAAGAATGACACATGGGATATTATGACCTGTAGAAACTTTCCCTTTCTTGCTATAATCAGTCCATCATGTTAATGGTAGGGCACAGTCACATGCTAATCATACACTGCTCACGCATTTAAGGGACCTTTGTTTCTGTTCTGAATTCTTGTGTTTATTCATATAGTCCCCAGCACTCAGACCCACATGAAAAATTTCAAAATTTTGAATTACATTTTGAAACTCTTAGGTTCCTCTGGGCCCTTTTACTAGATCTTTAAAAATCCTCAATTTTTATGATGATACTCCCTTGTTGCTAAAAAATAAGTATTAGGTACATAATTGGACATCATTCAGTGAGGCAGCTATTTAGGAGGTAGCTCTTACAAAATCCAGATTTTATTTCTGTATAGATCATTAAAATAATATGTGTTTTCTTCTTTGCCCGGTAAACAAGGAGAAAAGGAATAGGGAGCCTTAAGAAAGCAAACATTTTAACTTAAGACTTACTAACTGATTTGCAGCAGAGTAGAATTAAAAACCCTGTCTTTTCTTGATCATGCTTCTGATTCTCCTAATATCAACTCTATTTCTATGTCTCAGACCATATTTTGGAATCCAGTCCTACAGAGCGGTGGTCAGTACAAAGTCCTGGGGAATGGTGGTCTTTGCTTTATGCAAAGAATTTTTAAGACTTTGTAACCTTCCCTGTGTGTACTTTAGAAGAGGTAGATAGATGATCTGCAAAGGAACCAAAGTATAAAATTCACATTTGGGATTTCCTTTCAAATTTCAGGTTTGGGACTTGGTTCCCTGAGAAGAACAATCAGCTCCACCTTACTGTTTATATGTCTCCCCCTTGGGGTTTGTGGAGGTGTATTGAAACCTCAAACAAATGTTTTTCTCCCCTGGATGACCCTGCTCAGTGGTAATTACCACAATTTGGAAATAATGTGGAGAACACATTTTTCCTCGCAAAATAGGAAGACAGGGATTTGTGAGGTTCAGAATTTGGAAGTAAATATGGTTGAGCCAGCGTTGTCAGAAAGAGATGTACTCCAAAGTGAAATTAACAAGACTACTGAAACTTAAGTACCAAATTTTTTTTTAAATTTTAACCATTATGGGTAGAAGTTTAAACCATATTATTTCTCTGCTGTATCAGAGTGTATTTGCATATAATTTAATCCATTTTTTATGACATTTATAAAATTTGTTCTGATGGATCAGTGTTGCCCCAGGGGTCCACTCACATTATATAGGGATATTTCATCTAAGATCACATGGTTCTAAGCAGAATACCTTTTAATTATATGACAGCGTTTTAAAAGTCTTTATTTTTTCTTTTGCTGTCAGGTTGTGGGCTTATCAATTCTTTCTGCGGCTAGTCTGCAAGTCTTTCCTCTTCTAATTTTCTGCTTTTGATCTGCTAAGTTTAAAAAGCGATTTTACTAAACTGTATGCCTGAAATTAATATTACACTGTATGTTAGCTTACTGGAATTTAAATAAAAACTTTTTTTAAGGTAAATTTTTTTTTTTTTAATGAGTAGGCAAATAAGAAATTCCATTTGAGAAAAATGTCTGACCTGTAGTGTCTTTAGGGGGAGCACTATTCGTAAGAGTTTTTTGCTTCCTAGTTTTTGGCTTTATTACAGAGAGAGAAAGTTACTGCATAAAAATATGTCTACCTATAGGTGAAGCATAACTATCAAAATAAAAAGTGTTTATGGCCATATACATTATTTACAAAATATAAGTGGGATATATAAAAGCTCTACTAATTCTTAGGTACTTACATGTTCAGAAGCAATTACACAATACCATGTTAACTCTCCTGCAAGAACTAATCCATCCCAAGTAATCATGTTTAACCATAGAAAATCTCTGCTAGTCTTTAACTGTTTGGGGGAATTTACTGCCTATTATATAGAATGTAGGAGTGATTTACTGTTTGTGATCAGATCCTGACTTCATACCATTACAAAGATTGATCTGTTGTTGGCTTTTGGTAACTCCTAAATGGAATGTCTCATGCCTCTTTTTTCTAGGTACCATCCCCAGTATCAGAACCTGAAGAAGAAAATGATCCTGATGGTCCCTGTGCTTTCAGGAGGCGAGCAGGATGCCAGTATTATGCTGTAAGAACTTTGTTTTGGTAGTGTTTTTGTGAACTGAAATAAATAGGTTACTCTTGTCCAGGTATTTTAGTCTTGATGTAAAAATAGGAAATCCATCGACACTTTTTATTTACTATCCCCTCTACACATAGCAGTAAAAGATACTCGAAGGTGCTGAGTCCTTTCAGAAGATATTAAAAATATCAGAATCCTTTACTTGGAAATTAATAATTTGAAATTCTATATTTTAAAAATTTAGTTTTACTTTGGGCTTTAACTATAGCTTCATTTAGCAGTTAGGAAAATTACTGTCATCGCTAGAGTTAGGTAAGCCCAGAATCTCTAAAAAAAAATTTTTTTTTTTTGGATTATTTATTCAAGGGGCACCTGGGTGGCTCAGAGGGTTAAGCCTATGCCTTGGGCTCAGGTCATGCTGGGTTTTTCTGCCTTCCTCTCTGCCTATTTCTGATCTCTCTCTCTCTGTGTCAATTAAATAAAATATTTTAAAAAAATAAAGGTTATTGATTTGAGAGAGAGAGAGAGTGTGTGCACCCATGCGGGCAGTGGGGGAGGGGCAGAGGGAGAGAGCATCCTGAATCAGACTCCCCGCTCAGCACAGAGCCTGACGAGGAGCTCAGTGCCATGACCCTAAGATCGTGCTGAGCTGAAATCAAGAATTGGCCACTTAACCAGCTGAGCCACCAGATGCCCCAAAATTTTAATTGTTGCTGCTTATTAAAATTTATTTTAAGCAAGCCCATCTTGTGCATACATACCAAGTAAGGATCAAGCATAAAAGAATTGTTTTTTTACTTTCCTCATGGCAATATCTTATATAATAATTATATTCAAACTTTTTGACATACTTAGAAATTGCTTTGTGCTATTAAGTCAAGTTTTGGTACAGCATTTTATCAGGAGTTACCCTCATTCCCAAATGCTCAGGTTTTCAGATAGCATATAGCTAATTGTAGAGTTGTGAGGATAGCTTTCAGATACGACTTGCAGCGATGATTTGTCTTGCTGCATTATGGTAAACATCTACACTTCCAGCATTTCAGGATGTGTGTGTGTGTTTAAGCATAGAAGAGATAGAAAGTTATTTACAAGTTATGTTAATGAGAGAAAGAGAAAATTATTATAAAGAGGTAGAGAAATGTTAAGGCCCAGAAAAATTAAGAAGTGTCAGCCTCACCGGTACATGCTTAAAGTACAATTTTTGGTTCAAAAAATTTTTTCTTTCTGATTTATCTCAGTAGGAAGCCTATACATGACAGACTTTACGGTTTCTACTTTTCTACATAGATGTTAAAATGTTAAAAGCCTTTTTTTCTTTAAAGACACATTTCTTTTAAGATGTATTATACCCTAAACTAAATTCAATTTGAGTCATTTTGGTGAGTGAACTTTTGATTCAGTTTTATAAAATTTTACCTCGTTAATATCACTTAAACCCAAATTTTACAGTTTTACATCTGAATTTTAATTGCTCTGCTAATGCTGTATTTTATTTTTATCATGATTTAATTTCTCTTCATTTCAGATTTACTCCATGAATTTTAATTTTTTCTTTGCAGCCTCGTTTGGACCAAGCTAACCACTCATTTGAAAATTCAGAATTGGCAGATTTGGATAAGTTGAGATACAGGCATTGCCTTACAACGCTCACAGTCCCAAGAAGATGTATAGGATTTGCAAGGAGGCGAATTGGCAGAGGTGGAAGGTAAACTGTTTGTTTTGGCCTGGTTTTTGTTTATAAGCTGGAAGGGAAGATACAGAGAAAATGTTATTGAGTTCTTCCAGATAATATTTGGTTTTATATTGTTTTTCAGGGTCATAATGGACCGAATAGCCACAGAACATGACCCAGTCCTGAAAGAGATAGACCCGGAAATGCTGAATGGTTTTTCAAGCTCTTCCCAAACTATAGACTTTTCTTCTAATTTCACTCGGACCAATGCTTCCAGTAAACATTGTGAAAATAGACTGTCCCTTTCTGAAATATTAAGCAATATCAGATCATGTCGACTACAGTGTTTCCAGCCAAGGCTACTAAATTTACAAGACAGTGATAGTGAAGAATGTACCTCAAGAAAATCAGGGCAGACTGTGAACAATAAAAGAGTTTCTGCAGCATCTGTAGCTTTATTGAACACCAGCAAGAATGGCATATCAGGTAAGCTTTGCTTTGTTAAAAGTATATCCTATTCTTTTTTTCTCCTTAATTTTCATTATCCTCTAAATAAGTGCTAAGTGCTCAGGGTGAATTTTGAAGGTTATTTTCATAATTCCACTGAAGAAAGGAATTTTTTACCTTAATCTACTACAGTTTTTTTCCAAACTAAGAAAATAAACTCTGTTATTGTGGTTCACATTTTAAACAATGTCCTAATACCTCTAAAACCCGGACTTATATTTTGAATATGTGTGTCCGGTATGTTGAATGTGTAAGCAGAATACATAGGGAGTTCCCTATGGGCAAAGTGGTTATAAGCTGCTACCAGATTTTCATAGCCATAGTGTGCACTTGTTAAAGAAAATATCCTTTCTTTGTATATTAGCTTTGCTCAAATGTAGGCACTGCTCCTCAAGAGTACCATTGAACTCTTTCTTTCTGAAAAATGATTTTTCTAAGAAGCTCCCCATGAATAGTTGTAATTTTGTTTGGCAGCTTACCTCTGACTGAGAGCACTTTTCACTTTAAGAAACACTGTGCCCAAAGTAATTTAATATTTTTATGATGTATACATTGTAAATAATGTTTAGTAGCTAGACAATATAAAATGTAATTTTGATTTGTTTTCTTCTACGGGTAGTCTTCTCTTTATCACGTTTATACAAGTAGGTATAATTTTTAATATCCTTATGATATATACAAGCAGTACATGGTATCCAGAGACAAAACTAGATGTGACTTGACTTAAACTGTTGATACTCTTTCTCTCTAGAAAACAGGTATTTCTAAATTATTTCCTGGATGGTGCATTTTATTATGCAAAGTTATGTTAAGCCTCTTCAGAGTGGTTTTGAATCATTTTAGTTTTTAAATTTGGTCTCAGTCATGTTCTGTTTTTCTGTTACTGGACTGCTTGTTTTTAAACTTGACCTAGACATTTATCTGTTTAAAGATGGTAATAGAAAATTGGATTTGTTTGAATGATTAGAAGTTGACATGTTGTTCTTCCAAATTAGTTGCTTACTTTTCTCCTAAGCAAACTTAGGTAAGGAAAATGGTATCCCATTCTGTAAAGTTCCTTAATCTGTGAAGTTTAATGAGCTTTTGAAGCTGAAATAGATAAATACCAAATATGATTTGTGGTAGCAAGCTTCTTAGAAATCTAAAGGTAATAGGAAGTTGACGAATACCAGGTCAGGTTTTTTTTTTCCCCGCCAACCCTGTGACAGTGTTCAAATTATTTAACTGAACTGGAATTCCTATATCAAAATTACTCAAAATAATTTTTGCCAAAAGGGGAGTTTAAAAATATCTCAGTATAGGCATTTATAATTAGATTTGATAGTAGATTGAGTTTCTTCTCTAACAATGTGTACCATGCAAAAGAAATGATTTTATGTTTCATCTCAACTTGAATATGGCCAGATCTTTGCAGCTTTCTATTGCATATTCCCAGTAAACTCCAGAAATATTTGACTTGACTTTTCTCCCGAAAATATGGATAGATTCTCTGTGTTACTGTATCATCATTACTCTATATGTATTGATCCAGAATATAACTTACCAGAATGTACATAATTCCATAATAATTAGCTCTAGAATTTTATGACACTGTCATAATACATCAGCATAAAATAAGCATTTAAAGTATCTTAGGCATGCATGCACATTTCAGGTAACTTAAGTGACAAATAGTGATGTTAATGTCATAGGCAGTAAATTTTTTAAATTTTTGCCTTTCCCCTACCATTGAAAAAAACCAAACAAACAGTCTTTTTGGTCTGTTTAATATTTCCTCTCTTAATTTTTAAGTATTCTCAACATAGTACCATTTTCTTCTTTTCCTTGACAAATTTCAGGACTTAAGCAACAACTAAGCTATATTAGAGTCAGTGTTTTGTTTTGTTAAAGATTGTATTTACTTATTTGACAGAGAGCACAAGCAGGGAGAGTGACAGGCAGAGGGAGAGGTAGGCTCCCCGTAAAGCAAGGAGCCCGATGTGGTACTTGATCCCAGGACCCTGGGATCATGACCTGAGCCAAAGGTCGCTTAAAATCGACTGAGCCATCCAGGTGCCCCTAGAATCAGTTTTTAAATAGAAATTTTCAGATATATACTTAAATTCTTTTGGTAGAGTAAAGGATTTTGTTTCAAGTTTTCCTTCTTAGCTGTGATCCTCTAGTCATTGAGGCCACAAGGTTTTGATTTTTTTGTGTTTTTTAAAATATATTTGTTTTGTTTTAAAATACTAGGCACAGGTATATAAATGCATGATGGAACAAGTCTTTTAATAGCATTTTCTAAACAATTGAAAGGCTGTAACAATTTTAAGTACCCTTTTATACCAGTTCTATTCATTACATAGTCCTCTCAGTTCTGGTTAGATAATTTGAGTGGATTCCATTACAGTTCAGTAAATATTGATAGGAATTCCTTCATCAACTTAAAGAGAAGGATGTAGGAGTTTTAGAAATTTGATAGTTTTATGTTTGATGAACATAGACAAAAGAATTGAACACTCATCTGTTTTATTTCTTTTAATCTTTATGCCTTTATTAATACTGTTGCCTTTTTTTTTTTTAAGATTATTTATTTATTTATTTATTTGACAGAGAGAGATCACAAGGAGGCAGAAAGGCAGGCAGAGAGAGAGAGGAGGAAGCAGGCTCCCTGTCGAGCAGAGAGCCCGATGTGGGCCTCGATCCGAGGACCCTGAGATCATGACCTGAGACGAAGGCAGAGGCTTTAACCCACTGAGCCACCCAGGCGCCCAATACTGTTGCCTTCTGGTTATTCTTGGTGGACTTGGTCATGAGAGTGTTTGTCTTTAAGAGTAGAAAGGCTCGGGGCGCCTGGGTGGCTCAGTTGGTTAAGCAACTACCTTCGGCTCAGGTCCCGGGTCTCCGGGATCAAGTCCCGCATCAGGCTCCCTGCTCGGCAGGAGGCCTGCTTCTCCCTCTGTCACTCTCCCTGCTTGTGTTCCCTCTCTGGCTGTGTTTCTCTCTGTCAAATGAATAAAATCTTTAAAAAAAAAAAAAAAAAAAGAGTAGAAAGGCTGACACAAGATCATATTTCTACCTTACAGAGTGTATCACTGAGCTAGACAAATTATAAGTACTGAATTTTCTGTTTCATAGCTGGGAAATTGCAACAAATGAAGGGTTTAATCAGAAATAGAAATCTGGGGCGCCTGGGTGGCTCAGTTGGTTAAGCGACTGCCTTCAGCTCAGGTCATGATCCCGGAGATCCGGGATCGAGTCCCACATCGGGTTCCCTGCTCGATGGGAAGCCTACTTCTCCCTCTTCCACTCCCACTGCTTTGTGTTCCCTCTCTGGCTGTGTTTCTCTCTGTCAAATAAATGAAATCTTTAAAGAAAAAGAGAGAGAGAAATAGAAATCTGACACACTTGACAGTAATATTTATATCACAAGTTTTTCAGTTCTTAAAAAAACTTGAACTTGAGAGCTAGTGGCAAAGAATTTTATTTTGTTAGTAACCCAGTTAATATTTTTCAAGTCATAATCCCTGTGTCCTAAATATATTCTGATTGTTATTTTTTGTTATCATACTTAAAGGACTTAAAATAAATTACAGTATATGTCCTAGGTATTAGAAGAACTAAAACTGAAGACTTTTAAAGCAA